>JAMQGT020009225.1:0-64441 GCA_024447675.2 Pterophyllum scalare | reverse complement strand
TGCTGCATTAAGCTGAGGATATGGGAGGCAGTTGCACAGATTATGTGCAAACACACACACAGTCGCCTCACAGGTGTAAAATATGAGAGTAAACCCTGGCCAAACGAGCAATGTGAGCAAAGGTATTATTGAGATGCTCTTTACTAATATTGTGCTGCAGGGTAATGAGTTTCTTAACAACTTGCTACTGCTGTCTGCTTCCTCCCCCGTCTTATACATCCAGTAACACACAAAATTTCCACAGCACAGCGAACAACCTGCTGCCTCGACATGGCGTGTGGGATGCTGATAAACTACCAGTTTGAAAGATAGTGAGTGATACCATTAAAGGGGGAAGGTTGGGACAAAAACAGGGAGAGCAAGAGGCAGAAAAAAAGGCAACAGCTGCAGAGTGAAAGAGACTTACGCCGATTTTACACAGAAGGCCTTGCATTAGCAGCACTTAGCAGCACAAAAATTAGCACAGAGGCTCAAAAAATCTTCAGCTCACAATTTACCAAACCTCATGTAAATGATTTTTCAAGCCATCAGTGGGCCTGCGTAGACTGTCACAGACTTCAGCGAGCAGACGACTGAATAAAGTGTGTGAAATGACTTCTGCCTACAGAGAAAGGAACACTTTTTAAAATGACCGGGTTCGTGAGCTGTTTTGGCTCCTTGTGTGAAGTATGAATCATTGAAGACTGCTGCTTGCGGGAAAAGCTGTATCACTGGGGTTTGGTAAATGGCTATTTGTTGCATTTTTCTTTTCTCTTTATTGTCCTTTTCTTGACATGTGACATATTTATCCATCTCTTAGCTAGACAAGCTATATTGTAGAATTTATTTGCAATTACTGAAGTTACAGCTACAGTAATAAGATGTGCTGTTGGGTGAAAAATGCACTAGGACCCTTTTTATAAGGTCAAATGTCTATTAAATTTTGAGCAGGTTCAGGTTCATATACAGCAAGATTTTGGTGTTTTAGATACATGAGGGCAATAACGATGGGCTATTCAGAACCTTGGTAATTTCACAAAAACAAACAACTTTTTGTGGATCCTATTGTTCGCCTATTTGGGACTACATCCTATTATGCTTTGGGTAATGCAATTAGAAAGCATATTTTTTCCATAAAGGCAGTGATTTAGCTTTATATAAAATAATATACTGCCTCAGATTGTTTCCATTTTGGCAAAGCTAACCCGTGAAGTAATGCTGATTTAGCTCTTATCGGTTTCTCTATCAACAGCAACCACGGACACAACACTAGTTATTTCTGAAATAAACACAATCTATTGTTAGAAAGCACACTATATGAGTTTACACTTTACACATTTGATACAGCATATGATTAAGATGAAGTAAGCTTTAAAGGTCCACTTTACTACTTCATCTTAGTTCAAGAACTTTAGAACATCAAAGCAGTGTCACGGCTGGTGCTGGGAGGGCAGGGAGGACCCCAGAGCAGGACGCAGGCACGAGAGTGGGTGTGTGCTCAACACTTTATTTAACTTATTGGAATGCTAGATGCTGGGCAAGGCCAGCTACACAAAACTAAACTCGAACTATCGTCGAAAACAAAACACACAGCGTCAACAATAGATGAAAGACGACAAGGACCCGAACAAAGAACAAAGGAAAACCAAGGGCTTAAATACACACAAGGGGATTAGGGCAAGTGAACACACCAGGGGACAACAGGTGAACCAAATGAACCTAACGATAAGGGGAGTAAAACTAAACACAAAGCACAGGGAACACAAGACTATCAAAATAAACAGGAAGTGACTCGGGGAACAGTGACGCAGACTAGACACGAGACAAGGAACAAAAACACACCAAAACCCCACAACAAAAGAAAACCCTGAGAACAGACCAATAAAAGGAAAAAACCAAAACCGCAGGGTCCCCAAACCCCGGATCATGACAAGCAGAGACTCAAAGTAATCTCAGTTGTTTGTGCGTGGCTAGGAAGAGTGTGTGATTTGACACACAAATTGTGCTAATCAAAATTTTCGCAAACACTTTTTTTCACTTTACCCTTTTTTTTCTTTTTTAAATGAAGTTATCAGCTTTACCTCAAAGTTGTTTCTAAGCTCTCTGGAGAGAGTGCTGATTTCTTCTGTAGATTTTTGTTTTGAATACTACTTTCTCAGCGGTCCGGTTCAGGGCAGTGAAATAACTAATGCGTTCTGTCATTACCGCAGGGAAGCAAAGTGCTGTGCAGCTCCAAATGAGTTCTGACTAAACATCAGTGGAAGCCAAACAGGTGGCTCATTGACTGACTCAAAGGCTATTGAGGAAAACAGCCTGCACACTTCAGTAAAGGACTTTTTCTCTGTTTTTGTTTTCCCCTCCCAATGGCTCTGGTGGAGAAAAGAGTGGCAGGGAGGCAGGGAGAAAATGCGTAAAGCAGAGTGAGCACTGTGGTGAGCCAGCGGTAACCAAACCCCAACAGGAGGAAACCACAGGCAAATGTGCTGCAATCACTGAGAGACATAGCCACAACAGTTTGCACGTTCACACAGACACAGCTACACAGTTTGACATAATAGGAAGTTAAACTGCGGCCTCGTGGTCGCACTGTAGCTGCAGCTTGCATTAATGCTAAATTCCGTCACAGAAAGCCTGACTTGGTCCAGGTTGGTTGAGAGCTCTGCTTTGACGGTGCGTCGCGGCACATAATGCCAAGAGAGCAGAGCGAAAGGGTGCACTGAAAGGACTGCAGCCTATTGCACTAATGGACGCAGCCATATGTTTTGAGTCTGCTTAAAAGCTTGGGAAAGTGATTGAAAAGCTGTTTGACATCTGCTATGCTGCTTGCTGCCGCTGCTTCGCCGCTCTCTGAGGCCCAGCGCCACAGTGATTACTGCCAATGTGAGTGAAGTTACTTCTTCAAGTGATTCGTCTCATTCCAGCAGCCTCTTCCTGTCTTTTAATTCCCTGTCTTGTTTTACAGAATTTATCCATGTCCATCTCTGTCATTCTCTCCAATTTCTTTACTGTGGTTTTAGCTTATTACTTTAACACTTTGCACAGCTTGTGTTATTTTGGGGTTTTCCATTGCACGCTTTTGCTGTGCACCCTGCAGGTCTGTGCCTTTTTGCAGAGAATATGAAATGGAAGGAGAGATACTGTAGGTCTCCACTGATTACTGAACATTCACAAAAGTAATACATAACATTTACATTTATGTAGATAGCGTACTTGGCACTGATTTTGCAGTGCTATATTTTTATACTTGTACTATACTTTTTGCTTCGCCCTACTGATTTCAGGCCTCTATCTACAGCTAAAATGAGTCATCTCTTGGCACAGCTTTAAAGTACTGCTTATTCATAAATGCATCAATAATGATAATGACACAATATCTCTGTATAAAATATTTAAAAGGTTAAGTACTTTATATTGTGGTATTGCTAGTTTTATATAATGACTAAAGCTGCTGATGTCTGTAGTCATTATAGTAGGTACACCTGTTCAACTGCTTGTTAACGACAATATCTATCAGCCAGTCACATGGTAGCAACTCAGTGCGCTTAGGCATGTAGACGTGACCACGACAACCTACTGAAGTTCAAACCGAGCATCAGAGCGGAAAAGAAAGGTGGTTTAAGGGACTGTGAACATTGTTTAGTGCCAGATGGGTCTGAGTATTTCAGAAATTGCTGATCTACTGGAATTTTCACACACACCCATCTCCAGGGTTTACAGAGAATGGATGTCAAAAAATATCCAGTGAGCAGCAGTTCTCTTGGTGGAAATGCCCCGTTGATGTCAGAGGTCAGAGGAAAATGGCCAGACTGCTTCAAGCTGATAGGAAGGCAACAGTGCTGTGCCTGTGCCTATCTTCTGATGGCTGCTTCCAGCAGGATAACACACCCTATCACAAAGCTTTAATCATCTCAAACTTGTATCTTGAACATGACATAGAGCTCACTGTACTCAAATGCCCTCCACAATCACCTGATCTCAGTCCCGTGGAGCGCCTTTGGTATGAGAGATTCCCAACATGGATGTGAACCTGACAAATCCGCAGCAACTGTGCGGCGCTATCATGTCAATATGGACCAAAATATCTGCGGGATGTCTCGAGCTCCGCGTTGAATCTGGTGCCATGAAGAATCTGAAGTTCTGCCGTGCAGCATTGCTTGAACTGGCACGGACTGTGTGTGCATCCATAGGCTGGTACAGTATAACTCCGGATTCAATTCAGCAGAAAACATTTCTTTATTACCATCAACACAGTGAAGTTAATTTTAACTCTGGCCCCCTATACACTATCATGCTGCCAGAGATGCTCATTATATCACCCAGTGTGAATTAATGCACTGCTGAAAATAGTCCAACTTCTCTGTTTACTGCAGTTTAAGTAGGCTAAAAAAAAAAAACTGCAGGGCCAGCTGTTTTAGGAAATTTAAAAGAAAACTATACTAACACATTTCCAGTTGTCATGCTTTCTCGAGACTGGTTGACAATAAGGGAGACATAGCAAAAATGCCAGGTTTATCCTTCAATTAAAGGAACTGAACACTTAATTCACCCAGAACACGATTCTGCAGATGCCATGGCAGTTTTCCAAGTTCAGCCCACAAAAAAAAAAAAAAAAAAGGTGTTAGGAATGTAATGAACTCCTCACTCAGCCTGGCTCCATGCCTTCCTGCAAACCACAATCAGTAAAGATCAGTACACCAGTGAGTCTGTCTGGTAAACACAAGAGGCTGATATGAATCTCACTTGATAACCTTATCGTTTTAGGCTGGGTGCTCGTATAGTCGCTGCTGCACGTTGGTCCCGTTTGTGATCTTCCTTCTTCTTACTCAACATCTTTTTCTGTAGCTTCTGACTGGTAAGATGACCTCACTGGCCAAATTATGCCCTTAATAAATCTGTTTTTAACTTAGCTCTATAAATAAACTCATTTGACAAGTAAAATGCACGTCCATCGTTTACACATATCAGTGCAGAGACAGTGTAGCGCAGCACAGCTGATTCCCCAGCCTTTTTAGCTAATGCACCTAACCTCATTTTGTGTGAGAAAGGGTACCGCTCAAACCACATTAAGGCCAATGTTTCAACCTTGCTGAATACCTGCATCGCAGCAAAAAAGGAAAAGGGCCCACTCAGCAGAGCTACATGGCTGCAGGGACCAGAAATTGAGCAGAGGCTGCCAGGATTATCCATACATATTTTTATACTGCACAACAATATGCCAGCAAAAGCAACAGCTTTGGCCCAAAACAGTCACATTCAGAGGCAGACTGAGTCAGCAACGCCTACACCAAACAATAAAGCAAGACCACGAGTTCAATGGGCTGCATGAAAATGCAGCTGTTAGATTTAAGCTGTCACAAGAAATCGCAGCGACAACAACAGCATTGTTAACAATCTGAGATACAATTCAACCTCAGTGGGGCTTGACCTATGTTTGCTGTATGTTCAAATAGGTAAAAAAATAAATAAATAGGGAAAGTAAAAAAAAAAAAAAATTCCAATGGATTGAAATGAAAATGTGTGCGTGTGAAAGGAATAAAATAAAGAGCGCTAGCACAGAGAGGGAAGATTCTGTAAAGCTGTATTCAAATCAGGCTCAGTCTTCAAGAGGGGCTCCCAGTTCATTTCAAGGTAGATTGGATGTCAGTGATATGACGGGAAGAGAACATTGTGTAAAATCAGAAATACGGTACAGTTATGTGGCCTGCCTCACTCGGCTGCCCAGAATATCATTTATCGTACACGTCAAATCTGATCTCACTTGGAGTCAGTCACATACTTTCCGAGGGCAGGAAGGCTTTCAGGGTGCCTAGGTGTTCTGCGAGTAAGTCAGGGGTATGTCTCAGTCAGTTTGACGTGCATTAAAACTTTAACACGCTGAATGACTATTAGAGCTGAAGCTAACGATCGTTTAGTCTCTAATGAAATCTTTTTCTGTGGGAGGCTCAAACTAGTTAGCGGTGACTTCTCCGTTGTAGCAGCAGCAACTTTACTAGAAACAATTAACTAAAGCTGTTGTAGAAAGGTTAAAGATCTATTTGCACAGCTCCCCTCTGACAAATTTGAAAGAGATGTGTCCAACAATTTCTGTAACTTTCTGGAAAATCCGACACCCACTTCTCTCTGCTAAATTTTTACCCGAGCTTTGAGCGGGCACTCTGGAGACCTTAGCATGAACTTGCTCATCTGTAGTACAACCCAGACCTTAAAGAAATCACTATTTTCCATTCACATTAGGTGCCTGCCTAAAAGCTCAGATTATTCCATTTTTCTTCAACCAGAAAAAAAAAATTGAATTATCAAAAATATCCACTGTGTGAGGTTGGGCATAGGTGTAACAACTAATTTCATCTTTTCTGACTGATCCCAAACATACATAATTTATAGAGCTATAAGGCAGAGGAAAACAGCAGATCATCTGTCTCATAAGTTACTTAATAGATAAATCACTTATCCAAATTACTGACTAATCAATTAATGGACCATTTGTTGCAGCACTCTATATCCCACTGCTAACCTCTCAGATATGAGACCCCCTCCAAGAACTGGAGAAGTGGAGGGGGGTCAGTGAAGTCACCTAGAAATAGATAAGGAGGCTCATAATTAGTTAGTAATGGCAGGTTAGACACCTCAGCAGGAGAATCACTGCACAGAAGGACCCTGCCAATGAGGAACCTGAGTTAATTAAAAGACCTGGCTGTGCTCTTAGGACTTAAGTGCCCTTATTCTGATAGAATGCTAAATTCTTCCTTACAGCTTGACAGGCTCTGCTGGATGGTGGTAGTGGTGGTGGTGGTGTGTGTGTGTTTTTCTCATTACCCAATGTGAAATCAGGCTGTTAATTATAATTTTTGTCAAATAATTTCATGGATCAATCATCACCAATTTTACAACCCAAACAAATCTGTCTGTTGTATGAGCTCTTTAAAAGAGGAAAAACAACCCGCTAAAGCAATAATGCTAGCATAAAGGTTATTTGGGCTTCCAGTTGGAAGCTGAAATGATGCTTGCGTGTGCGTCAACACAGAAGCCGTAATGCCACCGAGGGGCAACTGCGTCACTAATTGTGTGCATTTTTGGAAGCGTTGTTAAAAAAGCCGCCAGGCCGTGTCTGTTTCTAAAGGGAGACCATCGAGCTGCAAAGAGCAGATGAGGAAGGAACCAAGCATCTACTAGAATACTCTCATTGTGGTATGAAGCAGGACAGAATGAAACCGCAGTGAAACACACACTCCCATTTGAATCATACGACTGTCCACATAAGCTACATAACAAATCACGTTTTTCTCACTCTGTAAGTGTGAAATCATTAGGGGAAATCTAATTTTCTGCCCAACACACTTCCCAAAACATAGATAACCTACACTCAGCACTGCACCTGAATGCACAGACGCGCGGGGGGGGGTTAATCAAAGAGCTTGCTGACACTCTGTTAGCGAAGCTGCTTTTGCTTAGTGGGCTTTGTAGCTATTGAGTAAAGGGTGAAAAACATTACTTTTTAAATCTGTTTACACACAGCAGCATGCTTTGCAGTGTAATACAAAATCAGTGCCTACCTTTATAATCCTTTGATCTGCAGAAATTGAGAGAACACTTCAAAATGCTCATTTCGCATCCCTAAGCCCAAAGCAGCGTCTTCAGATTTCTTTTTGAAGAGGAAACAAAACATTTTCGCTGTTATTTTTCGACGAGTGACTTCACCAATGACCAAAGTTGTAGTTCTGTCTGCCAAACAACGCTCTGAAGTGTAACACAAATAAATGAGCGTCATTTCAGCCATTTACAACTGACCACAGGACAAACCAGGGAAGTCACAGGGAGAGGGAGGAGGTCAATTTACAGTATTGAGACCTGGCCAAGACTGTTAGCAGATAGAGGGTATAAGTACTCCGTTCCAGCTTTTCCTGTTTTGTTTTACATCCCCAAACTCCTGGGAGCAGCTGTGAGCCTGCTCAATTTAGGCCAGACAGATGGAGACAGTGTTTGTGGTGATTGCATTAACATATCCAGCCCCAAAGAGCGAAGCAGTTTTGGAGGACGGACCGGCAAGTCGCTTCAGAATGGAAGGAGGAGACAATGGAAGAAAGACAAAAGCTTGGAGCTCAATGATTTTTCTCATTACCTCTTCTCATTTCTCCATCGCCTTCTCTCTTTCTTTATCCCCCTGGCTTTTCATTCCTTTTGTCTCTCAGCCATTTCCTGCTCTCTCACGCTCGTTCTATCTATCACCAAAAATGGCTGCAGGCTGATGGGAAGCAGCAATGCAGTGTCAACTGCCGGCGGCTTAACAGGTGAGGGAGCAGAAGGTGAGAGGCATGATTCAACTTCTCCCCAGACTGAACTGAGAATCTACATCTGAAAAGCAACAACTATGCTTCCTCACACAGAGGCACATTTTCTGTGCGCACACACACACGCACACACACACACGCACGCACGCACACAAACAGCATGTGTACAGTCCAAGACAACATTTTGCCACACTTGCAGGGTTTATTACCAACTCTAAATAGTTTCACATGACTTTGACTTCAGATTCGACTTGCAAATGTAAAGGGGTATGTGTGCAACATGCTTGACATCTGCAATATACTTTCTTGACACTGTGGGGAATGAAACTTCACGACTGTCCTCTCGCTCTCATACATATTTTTTCCCAAGTAAGAAACAACAGCTATACAGGAAGTGCTGTTCTGATTTACTTCTGCTATATCCTTGCCCTTTATTTCTCAGCATGTTTAGTTATTCAATTGCACACAAGGTTTGTCCTGAAGGATGTCTTAAGAGGTGCATAAATGTACTCAGATAATTTGCAATCTGTAAAAACTGTAGTGTGAAGAGGACATTAAAAATAAAGACCACGGATGCAGAGAAAGAAATGTGCTGTTTAACTGCCCTTAAATACAGTCGCATATTAATTGAATGGTATTTATACAGCATTCACACACACATTCATAGAGCACTTTTATCTATGCTTAAGTACTTTTTAGCAAACATTCACACTCTGATGGATGCATCGGGGGCAACTTGGGGTTCAGTATCTAGTAGCTCAAGGTTGATGACCCACTCTACCACCTGGGCCACAGCCATCACAAGCGTATGGCTGGACAAAAACCCTAATCTATCATTGGTGGTGACGTGCATGTTCCTTGACATCTTTTTCTCAACCACAGTGTTAAACAGACTGACCAAACCGATGCACACACGCTGCCGTCGTCTAATTAGATAATGGCGTGACGCAATTACACTTTTACTAAACATAAAAGCCATAAAATAATCTCTGATGCACACACCTTTGTTCTCGGTGCTTCCTCGCTGTAATGAAGTGTGTTACACCCCCACCTGGAGTAATCAAACGCACCAGAGAGAGCGTGAGTCAATCTGTGTATCCAGCTCGGCAGAGAGCTGTGTGCATCCGCACTGATCATTAGCAGCAGCAGGGTGGCTCTAAACTTTGGAAAAACTGTCTCTCTCTATAAAGGCGGGAAAATGTTAGAGTAACAAACCTTATGAAGTGATGAAATTTTAGGGCTAAATGAGGAGAAGTTCAAGTGTTATGGTGTTAGAGTGTGTGTGTGTGTGTGTGTGTGTGTGTGTGTGTAAGTGTTCCCTTATTAATATTCTTGTTGGTGTTGAAAGGGCTCTTCAGCACAGCTGCAGCTTGTTTTGGTGGGGCTGTTCATCCTTTCTATTCAACAGCGAGGGCAACATTGAGGAGGAATGCATGGTCGAGTGTTACATTACTGTAATTTTATGCTTTATGATACAAAGTGGAATATGGATGCTTCATCTGCCACTGTCACACTAACAGATACCTTTGTATAAAATGGGACGCAGACATAGTCGTGATCCTTTCGAATCAATCTGTGGTCATTCTGTGTGTCTTTGGGTTATTTTATGTGTATTTTGGATTTTATCCTCCTTTAGTAATCCACCCACGGACACTGGCTGAGTAGCAGGCTGAAGCTGAAGTACTCTAAAATAATGTCCGCCATCACACCCACATTTGTTTTCATCATGTGGACACACTGAATTGATTTAGATGGTAAATGTCAGAAAAGTATTTCCTCTTCCATTAATGGGATTTTTTTTTTCATAAAGAACTGATTCTTTTATTCATGTACATCCTAATTAATTATTTGAGCTTAGCCCTTTAACAACGTATGCAACTGCTAATTTGGGACTTAAAAAATGAAAGTTGATAACAAAGTTAATAATAGAGCGCTACTCCCAAAGGGAAGAATCAAGATCACACAAGAGCTTTTGAAACGAGCAATGAGCAACGCAACTAATCGGTTTTACCTGCTTTTAAAGCTGGCAAAAAACTGTTGTGTGCTGTGGTTAAATACTAATATCTAAAAACAATTAAGGCTCATATAAAATAAATTTAAAAAAAACATTTTCTGCACGTGTATACGTGCGTTCACAGACTGAAGACCAAACCCTACCGAAATGTTTTTACATCAAAATAAATTCTACTTTCCATCCTTAACTAAGTTCAGCCTATTTTCATCAATTATGCTGCAATGAAAAAGGCACTTCACAGTTCAGCTGTGAATAAATCTAAATAAAAGGGGAGTGCAAAGTCTGTAAACAAAAGGCAGGTGGATGAACTTTAATAGGGGAGCATTCAACAGGTGCGGCACTCAGCGCCCTAAGTGTCTGCCAGCATTACTGCTTTACCTCAAACACATAGATGTGATGACATGGCTGTGTGCCAACGCTTTTTACTCGTAGTGTCACCGTTCGGTCTGGAAAAGCCTATGACTACATCAAAAGCCAAACAAATCGCGTGTCTCCACTGCTGCAGTGGGGACATGCACGCTTGGGGGTCACTCACACATTGGTTGTGAAGATGCCGTAGATAAGGTCCTGTTCGGGCAGGTAGAAGGTGCTCTGCAGCTCGTTGTAGTAGAAGGGGATCTCCCCGGAGCGAGAACAGTTGAGCCGCGCCTTCATGAACGTGGTCCAAGTGTCCTCCAAGAGAAATCGCCCGCCTATGTCGTTCTTGCAGACCCTCGCCACGCGGGAATAGACTGTCTTGCCGCAGTCGTGCTCCACTGCATTTTCCCGCAGGAAAAAGAAGGTGAAGAGGCCGATGTCATAGGCTGAGATAAAGTGGGGCTCTACAGGAGAGAAGGTGAGAGAGGATCATCACATTGACTCCTGGGAAGCAGAAATATTTCCAACAGTTGTTGCAAATGTTGTTGCTTTGACCCTTTTATTACTGAATTCAATGAAAACTTCTGCCACTGCCATCCCATTTGAGATGGTCTGGAAAAGAGCCTAAATGTCAAATGGGCAAGCGGAGAAGCTGCAGAGGGATATGAAGCAGATAAAAAATGGTTACTAATAAATCTGCCTGAGATTTTGATGGCAAATCCATGGAGCCACCTCAGTTTAACTACATGTCCACGCTTCTTTTTATTGCCCAGGGGGACACAGAAAATGATTAATGGGCCTCTCTGTGCGGCGGGTTATCAGGTAAACGGCACTGAACAAGAGGGACGCTACTGTCATTCTCTGTAAACGAAAGGCTCATCACCAAACACTAATTTACTGCTGTCTGCTTTCAGGGAAAAGGGGCATCAACTTGTGGTGGTTCTCGGGTGATTTTAATGTTATTTTTAATGCTTTGTTACCAAATAAAGTAGCTTTAGTATTATATTAAAGCTTTACATATTATTATATTGACCTGTTTTTACACATGATGGGTATATTCTGAAGAAATCTTATTAGCAAATGACATAAAGTTCTCGAGAAAGACATCCAGGTCATTAACAGTCATTAAGCAGACCTCTTGTTCTTCATGACAGAATAACCTTGCTGCCACACGTCTGACTTAAGATGTAGCTTTAAGAAAGAAAGACCCACACTGCTGCTTTGACAGCGGCTTCATCACGCTGAAGATTTGTTGTCTACCGCTGTGTTTTCTTCTTTTAGACAAGTACTACTGGCGTGCAGAAATGATCAAACACACTGCTGCTGCTGCTGGTGGTTCAGTTCTCCCCTGGGACCCATTTATCGTAACTGAAATCACACTCAGGCACATGAACGCTCACACGGGCAAAAACACAAATGGAAGAATGTAACCCTAATTTGCAAAGATACATGCACACCCATAATCAAAAAAACTAAAGGCAGATGCTGAGATCGCAAACACACAAACACTTTCACACGCACACAAACAGGACGGACGTGACGTGCAAACAGCCGCGATGGAAATGTGCCTCAGGGGCTGGCGAGACTTTTTTTTTTTTTAACAAGAAATTATGATTTTGAAACCGAGCAGAAAGAAACGAATGCGCTTGTCCACACAGCCACAGCAGCCCCCTAATTTAATTTCACATCTGTGAGGAAAATAGCCGGTAGTTTGGACCAGGCACAAATGAAGGCTCTTTTGGTATCAAAGGAAGAAAGAGACAATCAGCAGGAGGAGTGATTCAAAGTTTTCAAAGCTGTAATCAAGTTTTATTAAAGGGGCAGCCGGTGCCAAAGACCTCACTCCCCGATCGCCATAATTACACAAATGTGGGGAGAGCAGCAGTGGCTGATTCGGCAGGTGATCTAATCGACTTATCGAGTTAAATGAAATTAACTTGTGTTTCGTGTCAGTTCATCCTCAGTTGGTACAAATGCCGTTCAAGAAACGGAGCGTTCGTTATTAGCATTCTTATTATACATGAAACCCAAAGGTAATCACAGTGTTTACAACTGTGGCAAAAAGATTTGTCAAACCTTTGTCAAGATCTCTGTAATGAGCTCAAATCCCCGTTCAGACTGTTAATTGGTGCAAACAGGCGTGCTGATGAACAAGTGAGCAGTGCCATGCCTGCAGGGTGACTGACACTGGAAAACCAGCGTAATCTGTTAGTGCTACTTTCCCCTTTGCAGCTAAAGGACTTAATTGTATATGTAAAGTATGGTTAGCTAATGTAAGGGCCACGTGTGTGTGTATGTGTGTGAGTTCAGCATACATAAGCAGTAGAGTCGCTCTGTGTTTACATATTGTACCTGCGCGTATGCATACTGTACGTGTGTCAGGCAAAGGGCAGGTGGAGCTGACGGATTCTGCATACTATTACTGAAGCTGCGTGGGTGCAAATGTGATGAACAGAGTTTTGGTTTGTTTTTTTCCCCCCTCTGTACCCTGCTAAGTGATAAACAGATTGTTGAGTCTGGCAGGCTGGTTGGGTGCTGGAGTAAAGCTGCCTCCAGTAACATCACATGATTCCTCAGATCAAACACAATTGCCGCAGAATGTGCGGTGCTATTTATTATCGACGCAAAGGGATGGTGGAAGAATGCAAAAATGGGGGACGGGTGATGCTGTGTAGCTTAATGACATTAACGGGACAGATGTGCTCTTTTGTGAACAGGTTTTCATTTTTACTGTTTTTACTGTTGGTGTTTTCTTGCCACTTCGCACTTCTTCAGCTGGCTTAGTTGTGTCTCTGCACTGAATGAAGGCTGGCATCAGAGTGAGTAAAAATGTCTGTCTCCTGCAAAACCTGTTTGTATACAACTAATTGGTTTTGCCAGATAAGATTTGGAGGAAACATATGCTCTCAAGGATAATAGTTCCAACTTTTTTACCCCCCCCTTGCAAACAAGGCAAGAGCGCACACAGCACAGAACTATAACTACAGTGAGGTTCTCATTCTGCTCCCTTCGATGTGTATTTAGTTTTAGGTTACTGAAATATTTGAGTAGGATTAGGCAAATATTGTGTTTGTGGTTATTAAAAAAAACTGACTCATCTTGAGCTCAAAGTTAAACTAGACATATTATCCTTATTTTCTGTCATGTACATGCAAACTGTTACAGTGGTGGGTACTCAAAACAACCTGCTCTGGATATGAGCACAGAGGCTCCGCCCACCTGTTCAATCCTTCTGTTTATGAGGTGCAGCCAATAGGAAAACAGTTGGCTTAAAGGAAAAAAGAAGGATGCAGACAGACAATGGCTAGGGGCTGCGCCAAGGTCCAGATACATAATAACTATTTTGAAATGTGAGTTATGCAAATTTTTTCAATTATAGTCTCAGAATAAAAATATGGCACTAGAAATGATTATAATAGGTCAACTTTAAATGTTATATTTTTACTATAGTGTGACAAACCTGACAAATCATGATTTCTAAAGAAATTATTGAAAAAAAATGCTCTCACAGTATCAATAAGGACCATGCTGTGCAAAGAACATGTCCTGATAAAGCTCAGTACGATCCAGAGTGCTCTTCAAGAGCAGTGGTTGTAGCATTGGAGAGGTAACCGCAGAGTATGTAAGTAAGTAAGTAAGCCTGGCAGTGAAGCTCTTTGTGTACCTCCATGAATATGATTAGATGTTACAAGTCAGTTGGCAGATGAGCAGCTGAAGATTGAGCCTCTGAAAGGGAAGCATGAAAGAAGCAGTTCATGCCAACTGGCTAACACAATCCTCTACCTGAACTAATGCGCTGCTCTGCTTGCCAGGGACAGATAAAAAAGCATTTCTGGAGAGTATTTAGTTACCTCGCCCAGAGGTGCAGAGGTCCTGTTTGTCTGTCTGACCGTTAGCAGGATAACTCAGAAAATTATGAATGTATTTCAATTAAAACTTTGGGAGTTGTTAGGGGTGATACAAGGAAGAATTAATTCAAATTTGGTGGTGATCAAAGGTCAAGGTCACCTAAAATTTTCTAAAATTTTAAAAAATCCCTATCCCATCAAATTCCATATCTCAGCTAATTTTTCATCACATTTAAATACTCACAATTAATCAAAGGGAATCACACACACATATGCAATTCATATCTATGCAAGTGTTTGCTTCTTTCCTTCTTTTTTTTGAGGATACTATTAGGGTACTTAATAGTTTGGATATATATATCAAATAATGATATATCAGATAATGGCATATATATGCCATTATCTGTTCATGTGGCTCTTTCATTTTACAGTTTTTAAAAGCCAATAAAATAAATTTCTAGTCTTTGTGATCTACTATTTTATGATGGAGTACGACAGCGTTGGGTGGTATCTATTGCAGCGCATAGAAAATCCGGGGTGGGCGAGGTATGCGCTCTGCTGAGTGCCCTTCTGGTTTGCATTTGCAGTTTCATTAGGATTCTTTCATAATAAATAAAATCATCTTGGCAGTATTTAGTCTCTACCAAAGAAACAGGATTTTGCAAATGCAGATTAGATCAATCAAACAGTTTAATATTAAGGTTGAAATATCACTTGTATTTGCATGCATTAGCATGAGAGATCAGAACTGTTTATGCTTTTGTTTCTTTTAAAATGTGCCGAAAAACATTTTTCTAAAAGCTGAGATGAGGATGAGGTTGGAGGTTAACAGTAGAAAACGTAAATAAACAAGCTGCCACCAATAAGGTCTACGAGGGAACTGATAGAGGCACACAGACACTTTTTTAGACTTTTTCTCAGGCGACTGTAGCTCCTTGTGATATTCAGATGCATGATGGGAAACAGTTGGTCAGCACCTGGCAGGCAACCAATCCAATAAGAGAACAGATTGATTAGATCCAGGACCCCCCTCCCCTGCTTTTGGTTCTGCTGAACTGGAGAGGCTTAGAGCTGGAAATGAGATTTTCATTCACACCCCAAATTCACCGGGGAACACAACTCCATAACGCTCAGAATCAGCCATGAAGCAAAGCAGGCTTTGGCTGGTGGAGTGGAGGGCGACGTGTGTGCTTCACTGTGTGTGCAGCCAGCTGTGATTATGCTGATGTGGACTCTATCTACATTCTTACTCATCTTTTTTTTTTTTTTTGCTGCTCACCTTCCTTCCAGACACTTTCGTCCTGTGGGTGGTGGCGGTAATAAAGCACACATGGAGTTTGCATACAGTCTGAAAACATACATATATGTTCAAGCCCACACTTGCATGCACACACAGGCGGAGCCCCTGGATGGTGTGAAGCATGCTGTGTGTTGTAATTTCACCCTCTCCCTGCTGTGAGGAATAATTACATCGCTCACTGACTCCTTAGTCTATCTTCTCCGCTTCTCAACCTCATCCTCTTCCCGGACCTACAACTCTCTCATCTGTCTTCTATCACTACCACACACACACACACACACACACACACACACACACACACACACACATACCTTCAGACTCTCCCACTTCTGAGCATCTTGCCATTCTTACAACAAGACATACGTGAATATTTGTTTACATTTAAGACTGACAAATATATATTTTTAAATAATAAAAGAAAACCAGTCACCAGCAGTTTTAATGATGGCTTAATTTAGAACGCATTTACAGGATTTGCTGCATTTCTCTCTTTCATGTCACCAGCCAGCGGACAAAACAAAGAATTTCAACTCCCCGAAATAGATTCATCATTTGGGAATGGTGATCTTTCTGACATTTAATACGCCAAACGTTCAGTGGATAAACTGAGAAAATAAGACAGAGTAATCAGCCAATAATGAAAATAGTCATTAGTCGGAGCCCTCATTACATTATGAAAGAACCAGACATTTTCTGGCACGGCTGCTCATATTTTATACAGATAATTAAACCAGGAGAGAGTTTAATATACATCGAAGCTTTGAAAGAAATGTTAGTCATCTAGCATTGTCTGTGAGACAGAAAATAATCTGACCTTTACTTCCAGAACCGCAGATGCTTTAAAACAAAACCAAAAAAAAAAAACCCTCCCACTCCACTGCTCTGTAACACATCCAGTTGTTTAAGCGTTACTGCATATCAAAGAAACTCGATGACCGTGCTTTTCAGCGGAAGGTCCGGCTACATTCCTGCTTGAGTCAGAGTGTGTTTGAATGTTTACGGGGGAAAGGGACAGCGTCAGCAGCTGGGAGATTAGTGACACCAACGCCTGAAGGACTGACAGTATTTCATGTTCTCCACCATTCTTTAGGTCCCACCAGTTCCCACACCTAGCCTGTAACACTGTGTGTTCTACACATTACTTCAATCAAAGCCATCTTTGTAACCCTTTGAAAACAAGCAGGCCGCATTGAAATATCTTGGCTCTAACACACTGTAGGAGAAGACTGTGCTGGAAGCAAAAGTGCAGACTCGGCCCATCTGCTGCTCCAGACAGGCCGAGGAGAATGTTTAAAGGAACAGCAGGAATTTTGTTGTTTGTTTCACACTTGCTCGTGACACTTCAAACCTGCCGATCGTCTTTAGTCCAACAGGTCAGATTACTGATCAGATTACAGGTTTTATTTGATTAGATTTCTCCCATCTGACGCACAAAGAAAAATAACGAAACATTTACTCAGTCGAACACAAACAAACCTGTAACTTAAACCACTCAGATTGGATGTCACACGTAATTCAGCCAATTTCATGGAGTTTGATGATTTGAAAGCTCCGAAATGAACCCGAGGCCGCCAGTAAAACAAATATCTGAATTCAAATTAGTTACAGAGCAGAGAGCCTGCTCATGTGAGCTCTTCGGTGTGAGCATTCTCTGCACGTCTCTGGCTTTTTTTTCTTTTTAATTTATATAATAAAATTGAATAACACCTCTTCCTTTGGGATTTTCTGGTGGCCATGTCTCATAAAATAAGTGAGTAACAAAGCAATTAACTAACATTTAATTGGTGATGAAAATTCTCATTGGCTGCAGCACAGATAAAAATAGAAAACACTAAAATAAATGATACTCAAATTGGATTTCAGTGATTCTGTACCATTGAGCCATTTGGAGTTGTACTGAGCGGTCCGGAGCGGTGGCATGCCACCCAAGCTCCGGTATATGACGGGGTCCCGGCCGGAGAAATCGATAACAGTGGCGGCGTACAGCTCTCCGCTCTCTGTCACCACCGCCGTGGAGTTGTGGCGAGGGTCGTACGGGCAGCGCGCCACGCCGTTCACGCTCTCCAGCACGCTGCTCAAATTGCCCACCTGAGATGGGAGCGGAGATGGAGCAAAACAGGGAGAGGCAGGAAGAGGCGGGCAGTGTGTTAAATCTACACCCTTTGCGCTGGATTTTGACAAAACTGCACAGCCCGACACACACGTAACTCTACCTCTCTGGCAGTGCAACGTGGTTGGAAAGCATTGGTTCCACACGTTATGACCTCCGTCTTGTTCACCAGCAGGACTCTGATGTAGTTCTGACATTCAGTCTGCACAAGAAGAGGGGTGGGGAGAGAAGAACACGTTCAAGTTAACGTTTCAGTTAAAGCAGAGCGAAAGCTGAGGCGGTTAGCTAAACACTCTTGGACGTGTTGCTGAAAAGAACAATGGACCAAGTCTTTCTGGTACCAGCCTGGCATGCAATCAAAGCAAAGCAATTCAGTGTGCAGCTTTTGCTCTTGTGAGTCTATTGTTCAGAAATATGAATACTCGTTTGTAACTAAATGGAAGCCTATTTGCGACACTGACATAGGCTCTACAGAAAGTCAAGAATGTGTTTTAATAAAAAGAATCAAATCAGTTTTAACAAAGGCTCAGAATGGATTTATTGGTCTTTGCAGCTAAGGACTGGGGGGGTAATTGTAGTGATGCAGGTTTCCAAGAAAATTGATAGCCTGTTGTAAATTTGGCATCATTCTTCACTGTACAGGCACTGTGAGAGATAAAAATGGCATTGCAATCAGTTCTTACAAAATCATTGAAGTAGGAATACTGATCACAGCAATTGTTATCAGATATATTTGAAAGGAGGTCCTTTTGAGAGTCTCACGATAGACTCTCTTGTGCGCATTTTCCTTCCCTTCCCTTCTGCCCTCTCTCTTCACTGCAAGAAAAACAACACTTGATTGAAGGGTCTGAAATAACAGCTCTGTAAGGCTCCCTCCCATGAGGCCCACAAGGACCTCGCCACGACAGCCAGAAGATATCAAAATGGCCTCTCTGTAAGCCAGGCAGTGCTAACATGAAGTGCAGTAATTGGGGGCGTGATGGAGGTTACCTCTGTTTTGCCTTTGCTCTGACAGGACCCCCTGGTCTCCTCGTCCGGTGCCCATGCTGTCGCCTAGGAAACAAAGAGAAGGAAAAGTCCAGTGATGACAAAGAGGCCGAAAATCAGTCAGCTGAGTCCTTCAGACGCTTACAACAGTTACGCAACAACACACTGTTGCTAATACTGTAGGCACGCTCAAAAAGATGCATGAAAAGACTTTAACCTCATTGCTGTTTGTTTATTGTGTAAACATGGCGACTGGCTTGGCAGCCAAGAGCTTATTGGAGGGTAACGGGCAAGGCACGCAACGAGGCATTTGAAGGGCTGAGAGCAGCATTAGCATGTAAATGGCTTTCTCTCTCACTCTCTCTTCTTATCCTTTCTTCTCTCTCTCTCTGAAAGTTTGCAGCACTCACCTCCACCCCCCCACCGCACCCCATCACTCCTCCAATTATATTCCTGTTGATGGGTATGTCTTGGGCTTAATTATGGATGCAGGCAGCAGCACTGCGCGACTGCACTGCAAACACACTAATGCATGAGCATACACACAGTCTGCTTGGCCACCAGAGCTGCTCTGGCTCTTGTTAAGAGGGCTGAGAGATGTCCCTCTCTTGGCATTAACTGTACAGTTTATGAGCAGGTGCCAGAGGACCCCCTGTTATGTGTCACTGGCCTCATTTTACTCATCCTCCCCCATCTCCTCCTCTTTCTGATCTCCCTGCCCAAGTAGGAGGTTAGCTAAATGTAAAAAGAAGAAAAAGGAAGAAAAAAAAAAGTCTGCCATTATATAACATCAATTCATCTCTTTCTTATTCTCTTTATTTCCTTCTCTCCCAAAAGGATTAATGTCATGCAGAATTGATAATTATCTAGATGTTGGGGATTGCTTTCCCAGGCAAGCTGGCCAGTGGGACAAAGTTGTGACCCAACATTCAGTGGAGCCTGCCAACTGAGGCCAAACAAGAGTCAACATTAAACTGGGTCAGAATTTCAGTTGCCAGATGGAGAACTCAAACAAGCTCCAGAGTGAAAAAAAAAAACTATAAAACCGATTCACTGTGAAGCTCCTCTGAACTACCTGTGTTAGACAATTAAATTTGTTTTATGCGTAGATCTGTCCTCAGGTGATAGCACTTATTTTCTTTACTGGATCTCCATTTTGCTTAAATTAAAATTCAGTGGCAGAGACCTAAAACTGCACGGCCCTAAGACTGTGTGAAACGTTCTGCTGGGAGTTTTGAGTTAATGATTATTTTTTTCTTCTTCAGATCCTCAGTGCATAAATGTAGCTTGGAAATCATTTAAAAGGGAATAAAACTTTATAAGAACATTTAATCCAAACTTAAGAGAATTGCCAAAAATCATTGTGGGGACAAAATGTAGAGTATATAAATAGATCTCTTATTTCACAGATCGTGGAGTTTATCAACTATGCTTTAAGGGATGGAAGTTCAAAATTTTGGATGATTAGCCTCTGCATTAATTCCTGCTAATGAGTGAAAACGCCATACTGAACAGTGCTATCCACAGCTTAATGAGCTACTCAAACATCTGCACATTATCTTGGGATTTCATTTCTTGCTTTTATTCCAAGCTTGTATTCATAGACAATTCATGACTGTGTGATTGTGTTTTGATTACTCTGGCAGAACAACTTCTGCTGCCAAGACATAGCAGGGAAACAGTTCTTAATTATTTTAAATGTCATTCTTGATTCTTTCGGATGCAGCTTAAAACCCCACTAGTCAATACTGTCTTTATTAGTGCCATACATCAAAGTAAAGTTGTTTCCTGTTGTACAGCTTCACGCTCATCTGCGAGTGCTTGTTTACTGTACCGGACGCGAATGTTGCTCATCAGCCTCAGCGGTAGACGGCTAACGTGCTCTGAAAATGATCCGCTCTACGCACCACATTTGGAGACAAAGTTAGCTACTAGATAGTGGAAAAAGTGAAAGATATTTTGCTGCCGAGCAGATTTTTGCCAAGCACTGGTGGAGATCATGCCAGACTGAAATTACTGCCTTGCCCCGAAGGCGCCCCTTTGCTGCCACATTCACCAGAACAGCTTTATAAACCAGTCTGTCAAGCTATGGCTCTAAAAGTCATGTTTGCGCAATTTCACTCCATTGTGGAGATGAGGGGAAATAAAGAGTCAGGAAATGAGGACTGCTTATGTGTGTGAGGCTGACTTTTAGAATTGTTCCTTCCAAAACAGGTAAAAGCAATAGTGATTTAACCTTTGGACCATTATGAGGACGGCGGCAGGTCGTTTTAGTTTGATGGTCGAGATGAGGAGCGAAATCAAATGGAAAACACAATTCGGGGATGGAGGCAGAAAGACAACATGGACAGCTTAAACGGGAATCTTTGGTGTTCCTGCGTTTGTGACTCTGCTGCCAGCCTAGGAGGAAAACCTTTTTGCAGTTTTGACATGTTAATGCCAGACATCTCCATCCATCCATGGATGAAGGTAATCCCAGATCTGAAACTACAAGTTTTAAATCTGCAGCTTTGATAACCTAACCAATATCAACTATGAGGAAGGATTAGCAGCTACACCACCAAACCAGGGCTCCATATGGTCAAAAGATGCCACGACAAATAAAGCAAATAACAGTGTATCTGTATAGCCCGAGGAGCAAGAGATCCAGAGATACACGTGAAAAGAAGAGCTACAGAAATTAACAATTTATGTTGCTTGACTTTAACACATCTCTACAACAAATTAACAGTGCAAATATGCAGAGCATTCAGAGCCACAACAGCCGCAGGAGGTTATAGGAATGAACGGCAGACAATAGAAAATGCAGATGTTCCACCAAGTTTGCGTGTTGCTTGCAAACCTTGTTGCGGCAACTGGAAACAGAGATGACAAAGTGAGATTAAATCCAAACAGTAAAGTTTAGATTTTATCCACTATGCTCCTCAGAGCTGCAAGGAACTGCAGAACCCATTCATAATCTGTAAGGTTATCACTTCAAGCTACTTATCACGCATTGTCTCTTGTTCCATTGTTTTTTGTAAAAATCCAGATTTGAATGGTTCCTACCAAGCTAGACTAAACTAAGTGTAAGGGGGTGGGGGGTGGGGTGGCCACAGTGGATCATCTGCCTCCATCTCACTCTGTCCCCAGCATCCTCCTCTGTCACACTGACCCTCTGCATGTCCTCCTTCACTACAACCTTGAATCTTCTCTGTGGTGTTCCTCTTTTACTCCTGCCTGGTAGCTTCGTATTCAATATCCTTTGTCCAATCTATCCACTATCCCTCCTCTGCACATGTCCAAACCATCTCAGCCTCGCCTCTCTAACTTCGTCTCCAAACTGCTCAACCGGAGCCACCCCTCTGATGTACTCATTTCTAAACCTGTACATCCTGGTCACTCCCAATGAAAATCTTTGCATTATGAAGCTATATAAAGCTCCTGCAGACAGTAAAACACCAGTAAGTGAGCTCTGGCCCATATTGATAGTTACAGCTCATCTCCCTGTCTCCCACAGCAGTTCCCTTCAATTAACCTGCCTCAGACTGCACTGGAGAAAGAGCCGGCAGCAGGGGACGGCTATATAAAGTAAACTGTGATTAAAATGAAACTTGAGCTCCAGATACTGAACATGAAGCAGCGGAAAAAGTGAAAATATTGAAAGTAGCTAATGTGCTCTGCAGGAGCTCAACTTTGGAGTCATGTCACTTGTGCTGCTGCCAAACAGTACGCGCACAGTCAACAACCTGAAATCCACTTCCCTTGAGTATGGCGAACAGCGCGGCACCTGCCATTCAGAGTGCAGCTACGCCCCCTCCGCAGCACTCCATCACCCTGCCCGTTGAAATGAAAACACTGCTCCTTCACAGCCCCATGCCTGTCAGCCCGTGACAGCCTGGGGACTGATGGGATGACGTCATTTGCAAACACACACAAACTCGCACATGCACATGCACATGCACAAGCGCAGGCAGATGGATGCCTTTGCAATGAATCATGGCTTGGAGCATTACCATCTTTTCTGCAGGGCCCCGTCTCCAAGGATCCCCATCGACTTAACCCGGTGACCTTCACCACAAAGTGCCACCCTCCTTACCGTCCCCCTCTCCCCCTTTCTCTGTCCATCTCCTCTTCTTCACACCACTTTGGAACAAAGCCACGCTCACACAGAGCCTGTGAGAATACCAACTCTACCTCAACATCCTCTCCCTCAAATTCCTACACTCTGTACGAAGTCCTGAATGGCTTGACTGCCATTAACTGAATGAATAAAAGCTACACAATGTGCAGGCAGGAGAGGTCCCTGCTGATATAGAGGTTTTTGATTTGTTGTATAATTATTAATTTGTGACACAAAAGAACCTCATGACACACACACACACACACACACACACACACACATATATATATATATATATATATATCCCCAAAACAGGAAAAATACACTTTCTGAAAAGAATGCCAAAATTTGAACCTTGTGGTTTCAATTAGGCACAAATGCTGCTCGGTTAAAAATATTCTTGGCAATAAACACGTACCTTCCTCATCTTTCCAGGAGTAATCAACTCTTGCGTCTGCAAAGTACATGTAATGCCACCGCTAGTGGCTAGTTAGCTTAGCTTAGCATAAACAACTGAAATATAGGAAAAAAACAAGCCTGCCTGCCTACATCATTATGTTGCATTACATGCTGTTTGTTAAAACACAAAAATGATGCTGATCAAAAAAGATCTGCTAATCAAGTTGAGTTTGAACTCAGTTGGATTAGCAGAAGAAAACGAATGGATGGCTGGATGGATGGACTTTGTGAAAATAATGCAGAGCAATTCAAATATTGTATATTGTGCTGGATATTGATGTGCAAACACCAATCACCAGCTAACAGCCGAAAACAAAACTTCATTAAACTTCAAATTGTGAAGAAAGAAAACCATTCAGGTAACATATACTACTTTATTTTTTTCAAATGTCTTTAAATGGAAGTGAAACAGAGATATTATGAGGAGGATTAGGCTTTAAAAAAAATTGATGGGACCCCGGCTCCCTCCCTTTACGTCCCTATCCCACAGTCTTCCTGAAGGTACCCTTGGCTTATCCCCAGTAAAATGGGGTTAAAACTGCCTTCCATGTAAAAGTAACCCAGTGTACCAACCCCCAGACTCCTCACCTAAAAAAATCCAGATGTGGTTATATCACATTCTGACTCAGATCGACTGCCAGTTTAGGTGCTGTGCAAATGTCTGCTGGGTGTGTGAGTGGAGGCATCGCATGCAACTCAATCACAGTTCTTTTCTCACACTATCTTTAGATGCTAGATGTATGTTTTGAATCTGAAGCGTGACATCCACTTTTAGTGATTTTCATAATGTGTTTCCCTTCTTCATTTCACATTCCCTTCAAAATCCAAGAAGCAGGAGAGGAAATAGTTTTGCACTGCTGGGATATTCACATATAAACACATTAAATAAAAATAAACAAACAAACAAAAAAAAAAACCTGCAATCACTGTCCTTGTTGCAGAAAACATCAAAAAGTTAAAGACCCATGTGTCTATTAACTTTCTGCCATTTTTCATGCTCATACACCCCAGGGCCACAGAGGCTTTATTATTTGTGCCTGTAGTCTCAGTTGTATGTTAGAGTTCATTTCCATCTATTAGCGGGGCCAGCAACCATGTACAAATCCCCACCATCAATTCCCCCTCCAAACCTGAGCATGACACTCCATTTCTCCCAATTTTGCCTCGCCACAGACACAATAGGAATATCTTGCCAGCGGCATCTTTCTTAAAGGAGCAAAGACAGAGGAAAAACATGAATTTTTTATGGGCAAATAAAATTGCAGAAAATACAATTAGTAGCAAGATAGAGGATTCATCACTTTTACTGCATAAAGATGGCAGCTGGGCTCGCAAATGAATTCTATTTTTACGTGAAATGGAGAGAAAGGTGGGGTGGGGGTGGCGGCGGTGGTGGTGGTGTGAGTGGGAAACGCTAATGAAGTACTGTAAAGAGAATCTGCGAGCGGTGGTGCCTGCAAAAATGGCCTCTCCTGAAATGTGGTGCTGTGTTGATAAGGCTGCCTCTCACTGACACACTGCTAACATCATGTGTGACAACTAATTATAACTCATGAATATTGTAAATAAGTGTGTCAGGGGAGTAATGGTTGTTTGAATAGGAGCTGTCTGACACTTGTTACAGTCAAGATAGATTTGTATAACAATGCAAAGGGATTGCTCCTAACTGTTGTTAGTTTAGTCTAGAAAAGAATTAAAATATGAAAAAAAAAGCCACCCCTGGAGCATTTAACATGGAGCCTAATAATTAAATACATGTAACAAGCAACAGCTAAACTATTATTCAACATGTACATAATGGCTTGAAATGAAGAACAGTCCATTCAGACTAAAATACAGGACACAATTTAAGCCTGATATTTTGTTAAATATTTATAAGTATTCTCCATGTGGGTGGAGAGAAAAAATAAAATTGGCATTAACCCACACTCATCGACTGCCATTTAAGGCAACAATAACCCACACCCAACCCAACACACACAGACATAACACTGGACAGCATGGCCGAATTTGGCACAAATTGGTGCCCAGGTGGTGCAGGAGGAAAACAGTCAGCCACTAAAATAGTAACACAGGAGTGAACACCTGTGAGCAGTGTTCACAGGTGGGAAACCATCATGTTCTCGTTTTTAACACTTGTCAATCAGGATGTTGCTGTTATGTGACTCTGCAGACCCCCGTATTACGTTCAGCACCGATAATGTATTTGCAGCATTATTCTAATTGTTCCATTTCCTGCACCAGTGCCAACTAAAGCTGAGATCTGAGGTAAACACAGTAGCATCACAAGCATCAGAAAATTCATCTTTTCCAGACTTTTCCTCTGGTGACACAACCCGCTGATTTGGGAGATAAACTTTGCACGGATTGTAAAAAGGAAGTGGAAACTCAAAATCAGGTGTTCATTAGTGGGATCGACTCTGCAATCAAAGAATGGCTTATGCCCCGCACGCAAAGCTACTGAAAGGCAGGTGAAAGATTCCTACTGTCAAGAACTGCAGTCAGTCAGGTGCCCTGATAACAGTAAGTCTGGCCAAAATGGTCTTTTGGCAAATATCTTTAAAAAACTGTTGTTGCTGGAGAGGAAAAAAAAAAAGAAGAAGCTTGTTTCGGTTGTAAGTATTCTCGAAAATGAGATATCTGAGTAACATGAGGAATGAACTGACCACATTTTCTTGGTCAAAGGTCAAGGTTATCCTTGTGAATGGAACAGGAACACCTGAGAGAACTTCATGACATCTGGGCACAAATGTTCTCTCGGACTCTGGAATGAACTGAGGAAGCTGCGGTCAAAGGTCAACATCAGCGTGACATCACAAAACACGTTTGTTAAGTGTGAAGAATGAACTACGGAGCTAAATTTCGTACAAATGACCAATCTGATAAAAATGATGAGGACATTTTGAATTAGAAAGGTCACAGATCAGCTTTAATCTGACAATTAAACAAAAAACACTATTTTAGCCCAGACTCAGGAACAGAAGGGGAGCCTGTTACATTAATCCCTGATTTTGCACTATAACAACTGGAAGTGCTCGCATGCTTTTGCTTTGCTGTTTATTTCCTGGTTGTTTTTCCACATCCACAAGCTGCAGCGCAGTGGGCCATTTATGTCAGCATTACAGTACAAGGAAGACAAAAAAATACTTACAGGACAACAGGTAATGAGTATGCTGATTAATTAGCGTGTCTTCATCACAGTCAATGGTTAAAGACATGAGCACTTTTAGCTGACCTTGACCAGGTGTCTTACTATCATTAGAAGAAAGAGTGGGAACTACCACAGTCACTGGGAGAATGCCACCTCCCTCACAATATTCCAGAAGTCTCTATTTAGCTGCATTTTTTCTAGAAGACCTTTTTTTTTTTATTACCTTTTTTAACTACCTTTGTTAGTCCTTATGCCAATTTGTGTAGCAATTATTTTGTTTCAGGCTGCTGTTATGTGAAACTGCTAAACATTAAATGCGCTTTCATATGAAGAATATTTGCTATTGAACCATTTTCATCCCATTTTCACTCTGAATGGGGAACTCATCCTTCAATGGCAAAATGCAAACAAAGGACTACACAAATAAATACATGCATATTTACATAAAACATAAAACAGGCTCATATTCACATACACAAACACAGACATGTAGGATTTCCATAGCTACACAAACCACTGATGAATGAAACACTACTTTCAGCAATCCTTTGTCTCACAGCTCATTGTATCTGAACGCTGATCCATGGGCACACCCACATCCTCTCCTTTGTGTTTCATTCCCACATACACAATACCGATGTCCATTCACAATCCTCTATGCACAGACACACACACGCACTTGTTAACCAAGCGCTCATCTGCTCTTGTCAAACTCCCCGCTCTGACAGACTGAAACGGTGCAGCAGGAAGCCATTAACCTACACCTTCATCTACATACTGCTCGGACACGGAGAACACAGTGTTGCCACATGTGGCGCGCAACAGATCACTTCGGGAATTCATTAAATGCACTTATTGTGAAGTGCATCTATGCAGGCATGCAGACAAACAGACAGCAGGAGATGAGCTGAACAGCCAGTGGTTATTTATTCCTGGCATTTTGTTTTAGGTGTGAAAAGCAGCATTCAGAAAACAAGAAGCACTCCGAGAGTGCACACCTCCGCCAAAGCAGCTCACTCTCTGGGCTGTATTTGGTTTTAAGGGAACAGTGTTGTATTTTGTATGTGTTCATTTTGTTTTATTTGTTCTTTTTAAATGTACTTTAAGAAATTTGTAGTGCAGTAAAAATCAGATGAGGGCAGCATGACAGATGTTTACTTTGATTACACAAACATGTCAGAGCAGGTCATGATAATCGGTGCTGATTTATAAATAACTGGACATGAATAAGTTGAGCTTATTACATAATATTATACTACAGTATATTTCTAACTGGGCAGTTCAGTCTCTTTCTCTCTCCTTTAAAGATAGAAAACATTTTTGGGGTCGACTTGAAAGAAAGGCAGATGTGAAATGTAAAAGGGAGGTCAGAGGTCAAAGGTGATATGATATAATGCAATATTTATAATCCCCATATACCAGCATCATTCCCTAAATGTTGCCAATAGAAACAAAGGGAGCAAAATTTTAAGCAGTTTTAAAGATAAAAGACTTTTATGAAAGTTTGACCTTATTTGACCTTGAAGAAGGGGTCAGAGGTCCAAAGTAACCTGATGTTTAGAATCCCCATACATCATTCCCTACACGCCCATATGCTGCCAATGCAAACAATGGCAGTAAGAAACACTTTGACCTTCAGATCAATTTATTGACCTTGAAGGAGAGGTCAGAGGTCAATTATGACATGATATTTTAAATCTTTAAAGTATTTTCTATATGATGACAACACACACCCCACTTGTAAGAATCGTAGTCTCTAAGTTATAAGGCTTTATAAGGCTACAGGATGACAAGCACACACGCAAACATGCAAACATGACCTCTTTGGTGGAGGTAAATATACCAGTGTAGTTCAGTTCTATTCTATTCTGTATATTTAAGTATGCCTGACTATTTTCTTGAAACAATGATTACATTTCACAGTAAGATAAATATATGATAGAGTACTGATAGAGCTGCGTATGGAACATTATTATGCTTCTGAATCAGCTCAACCAACGTCAGATTTCTTGTTTGCTTACATACCCTTTAACACGAGAATTAAATACATCAAAACTTCTTCTGCATCTGTTAAGAAGACGCCGGTGCTTTAAGATGGTTGGAGCATATGATTTAATAAAACATAGGGAAGAAAAAAAAAATTTCATTGTCCCTTTAACAAGAAATGCATTGTTTTGTTATCAGTATGAGGAGATCAAAGGGACTTGGTGTTATTGAACAGATATTTTCTTTACTGTATGCACCTACCAACCAAAATAAGTGTGCAGCTGGTTAGCATCACAGCTCAGCTGGGGGTCCCAAACACGTTTACATCCTGTCAACACGTCAGAAGTGCGATGGTCTCATTCTGGGTATATAGAAGCCTTTTCCTGCAGAGTGATGAAAATAGTTCCTACTTGAAGCTGCTCCTAAAAAGGTTTGTGGATTGTTATATATTTATTTATAGTAATGGGAAACTGTTTTCTGGAAAGAGACATTCCAGGGTTTGTTTGTTTTTTTATGTGTTTTTAGGAATTTTGAGCACCACAAGTTAAATACCAATCTACAATAAATACAGACCAGAGGAAAAATACATATATTTGATTTTCTGGTCAACTGTCTCTTTAAGATTATTTAAATGTAAAATCCAATATTTTGTAGTCACAGTCATGGGTATTTTATGACAGAAATTATTCAAGTAATGATGATGGGAAGAGGAGGCCCCCTCCCCCTCCTTTGATGTTAATGCCATGATGAATACATTTTTTGGTTCAGCATTTGCTAACAGCCTGTATGTGGTTGCCCACTCGCCACGCTGCTGCCTCCTACTCACTGAAATTCCACATGCAGGTGAAGGCAGACAGTCTCTCCATGACCAACCAGCCAGCACAGCGGATTATCCCTCGTCTTCCTCAAACACTGAGTGTTCTGTGCGCACCTATGTAAGTACGGAGATCCGTGTAGGAACTGCACGCACTGACACAGTGTTAAAGCCCACTGTCTGCTTTGTAGCATATGCAATTTATTATTATATATAAACATATAAAGAGAAAATATTTTAGATTTCTTTGAAGTGGTCAAAAGTTGGTTGTTAAAGAAAAAGATGTGTGCAATCCATCCATCTGTTTTCTTAACTTCTCAACTATCAAAATATGAAATTTGCATAAACCAATAACAAAAACGACCCCTTTGGTACCACTGCAATACAAATTCTGTTATTTTTTCCCCCAGCCGGCTGGCCAAGCTGCAGCACATTACAGCGTGTCAAGCAGCCCCCGTTTGCTCTCAGCTCTGTAGCTCACAGATTACGCCTGCACTCTGACAAAGGCCGCATCAATAATTAAATCTCCATCCAAACTGAAGCCCAGAAATTAATGAAGAGTGTGAATGAAATCAGCTATGACTCATCAAATGCAGGGCAAGAGTGGAGCTTAATACTGTGAGTGAAACAGGGACACGAAATATCTCGGCTGGGCAGCTTAGCGGCCGTCCAGTGTCCTTCCATTCATTTTGAACGTCCCGCTTTCACTGTGAATCCAACTGCCTTTGCACTGTAAGCATGCTAAGGGCACCACTGTAAAACAACAGTCATCTGAAGCTGCTTTTAAAGACTCTGCAATATTAGAGACGGTGCACTGCGATGGTTGGGAGGAAGAACTCTTTTTGACCAGGAAGAGACCTCCAGCAGAACCAGGCTCAGGGAGGAGCAGCCCATCTGCCACCATGGGGACGGGGGAAGAGATGGGAAAAGATGAGCATAGAGAGACCACAGAGCAAAAAGCAGGATCAAAGATAAACTACAGGAGAGATGTGAATGATGTACATGAGTAATCATTGATGTTTATTAGGAACATACGCCACATCAAAAAAAGATCATTGTGTCTACAGTAAAACAAAAGGTCAATTCTTCTTGTCCCAAAGGAATTTAAGCATGCAACAAAAACACCTACAATAACAAATCCAGACAGATGGGACGCCCCCAGCCATCTCTGCTGAGGAGGGAGTTTTCATAAGACATGTCCTGTACAAAAGAGCAAGCAGTGACATTGACCTGTTAAATCAACTTTGCCCTCTTGACCTTGATGAGCCCAGGGAAAATATGCACACTGAGACGAAACAACAGCAAACAGTCAAACCAGCTGCTGTCCCCTGCAGAAACTCTCTTTGGCTGAAACCTGCTGGTTCAATCATCTGACCGCTGGTTGCCCAAAGAGAGTTTACTGCAGGGGACAGCACACTGTTCGCTGTTGTTTGGTCTCAGCCGCAGGGAAAATATGCACACTGAGACCAAACAACAGCAAACAGTCAAACCAGCTGCTGTCCCCTGCAGTAAACTCTCTTTGGCCAAACCTGCTGGTTCAATCATCTGACCGCTCAATTTGCCATGTAGAAAAAAAGCAGTTTTTAAGCTGCAGTTATTATCAATACTGTCCACTATTACCGTTTCAACAACAACAGTTTCTCAACTAACACACTTTTACACACACCGATTCGCTACCAGTTGATACTAATACGCATACTAGTATACTAGTTACTGATAAACTAAAGAAAAAATAACAAGCTGAGGTCACATTCTCACAGTTCCAGCTACGTAAAAGGTAACATGCAGCAGGTGCGCAAGTACACAAGTCTGCGCATTAACATCATCAAAGAAGTACATACAAACTGAGTCAAGCTCCACACAGAAGACTCGGTGACAGCAAAAAAAAAGAAATGCATCTTATTACTTTCACCTCTGATTTCCTTATAGTTTAAATATAGATTACGGTGTTACACCACTGTGGTCGAATCCCACTGTGACCTTGGCCTGAAGAAACCATCAGTGTCGCACAGCGGGACAGCCTGCCTGGGGGTTGCTGCATCACCAGCTGGCTGTGGGAGCCAGAGCACATGGCTCAACTCAAACAAACAACCACAAACACAAACAGCATATCAAGGACAAGCAATCTCAGACCCTGAACACATTGGGGGTGGGGGGGTGGGGTGGGGTGCACTTCTGACATTTCCCATCAAGGAAACCAAGAAAAAACTCAGAAGTCTCCCACTTGGAAGATAAGGACACAGAAAATAGAGGTAACCTTAACAGAAAGTGTCTGTCTCAGGGATATGTGCGCAAGGTTGAAAAAAAAAAAAAAAAAGCCAAAATGACCCCAGATTCATATTAGGGTTTATAGCTAGTGGAACTCTGGGAGGGAGATGTCTCAGACATATACTTTTAGGAAAGCATGATATCACAAAAATGACACCATTGTCCTTTTTCATAACCCTACCCCCCCCTTCCCCAGCCGCCCCAATGCATTTACGGAAAGGGCAAACCAATCAGAGGGAAATTTGACTGCGCTCTGCCACACGAAACCCTGCAGTTCAACAGCAGCACACCACTGGGATCACAGGCACAAAGTCAGATGCCAAGCTGAGCTGTTTTCAGTGGTCTGAGCTCCACCACATAATTCCAATCTTCTCCCAGTAATGTCTCGGTTTTACAGTGGTGTGAGACACCAGTTTGAATGAACGAGCAGCTCTGTCACGCCATTTAGCATATATATAATAATTTTTGGAGTAAAGGGCTGCACATTGATGTACAACCAGATTGTCCTATACAATAGAAAACCGGCGGAGCAACGCAATGAATGGGCACACAGAAAAGATTCAATGAAAGCATTAACCCGATAGAAAATGCAACAGCAGTTCCGCATCAGGAGCGAATACAATGTTCCCCGAGGAGAAATGTCACAGAGATGACTTGTGATTTTTTTCTTTCTTTTTTTTTTTTTTTTTTACGTGGGTGGGGTTGAAATTTACCAAGCGTGCAAAGGCAGAGGGAGCTATAGAGAAAGTAACCATGTAGAGATTGTGGAGTGGAGGGTTGAGGCAGGTGGAGACAGATATGTGGAGATCCAGGGTGTTTACATTCCACGTCCATGTTGCTCCTGTCTTATCTACGCGGGGATTATCTGATGGACTGACAAAGACCTCTCTCCTCCCCCTCAAATCACCTTCTTCTGCACCAGCAGCTATTGCCAATGGAAGAATAAAAAAACAGTATTTCCTCCTGTTTCTGTCATTAAATGCCTTTTGTACCACTATCCTAAACTTGGTTTAAGATATTTATTCTGAATAAGCTCATTCACAAAAACTAATTACTTTTCTGAATAACAAACATTCATTTTCTTTTCATTGTCTTTATCGTTTTCTGGCATGTTTAGTGAGAGTCAATTTATGTTAGTGTCTTTATTTTCACCGTCTATTTGATGCTGCTGTGTTGTTGTGAATCCAGCGGGCTCTTTGTAAACATTTCTGGAAGTCCTGAAAGTTTTTTTTTTTTTATTTTATCATCGTATTATTCTAGATATATCAATAGCTTATAGTAGACCGCTAGTCACAAAGTGCATCTCCATCAGTGTGGCCAAATAACTAATGTAGATGGCTAATGCGCTATAATCATTGACCAGTTAGTTATTTGACGCTATTTGAATCGACAGATTGTTACAAAGAAAGTTCAACTAAAAGTAAACTGCTAAGCATACTTTGCAATAAACAAAAGCACATTTAGCACCACATGAAAATAAAATGGAAAGAGGATTATGCTGCAAAGTTGGCTTGGGAGGTTTTTGCAGATATTTCCATGCCGTCCTGTTTCATAGTGAAGCTTTGACATGGCTGGAAGCCACCAAGCTAACTGCCGTGAATCCAAGCTTTTCTGTCAGCCCACTTTTCAGAACCACCTTAGAAGCTTGCGGGGGTTAAGTATTTATAAATAAGGATATTGGTAATTGTCAGAGTATTCCAGGTCGCAATGCAAAAAAGGAAAGGAAAAAATGTAAATATAAGAAATAAATACTAGGCTCCAGAAATAAGTGGTAACACATTTATTCCAAATACTGAAATAAGTCACGCTGAAAACTTCTTCTTTCACTATTTTTCATTCATTATTTGTCTGAAGCGCTTTTTAGCACTTGTACAAAGCGCTTTGCAGTGTTTCTCATTTACACACAACAAATGTGGAGACACATCACTCTACCAGAGCCGAGTTACCGCTGCTCCGCTTAGATATGAGCATGAGATCTGAGTGCAATCACAGTCTTCTCAAAAAGTGGCCAACTTTATACGTTTGGAACAATCAGCTTTTTGACACATAAGGAGGAAATGGGCGCTGGCTCGTAAGTGACAAACACAGAGTACATCACAGCAAAGGTGAGAAATTTTAGGGGCAGATGGGCGGCACGTGAGATGCATTTGCAGTATTTCACTTAAACAAACTTACACGAACTCCATGTGTAAGTTTGTGAACTCCTCCTACACAACAAGGAGTTGAGGGATCAAAATCAGCAAACGGCTACATCTTGGGCCCCTGAAGGTCCTTATCAATCAGCTGTCATTACCTAGCAGTGAGCTACAATGACCCATTTGTGGTGTTGATGCACCTATAACACCTTATAAAAGCATCAAATCATTTTTTTAAAATTTCACAACATCTAATTTACTAAATATTCAACATATTTATTAGGAACTATATCAAAGGTTTAATGTCCCATGGATGTATAAATTATTTAATGAAATATCTTGCATAACAATTTTTGATTATATACTTAATATGGGTGGCCAATGCTCGGCTAATGAGCGCAGCAGTACATTTATTTTTTAGACGGTTGACATGGGCCCTTAATTATACATAGATGTAAATACATTTTGCTGTGTATAAACATGAAATCAGTCCCATATTTATCTTCTGCTTATAGATAGATGATAGATGCTGTATTAAAAATAACTGTTATAGCAACACAACAGCAGTATTTGGAGAAATAATGCCATTTAAATCCTAAATTTAGCAGTTGTTATTTACCAGTAACAGCCCTAGAAGCCACCGCAAACTGTGTCTCTAACAGTAACTATCTTTAAAATACAGAACCTTAAGATTTACCATTTAAATAAGAAAAAAAAAAAGTCCTCATCTTTGCTGGACGTAGAGGTATTACAGTGCTCCGCCTGTGACCTCGTACCAGCTTACTGGCTCATACTGGTTACATTCTTCACCATCTTATCACAAAAGGCTAAAACTGGAGCCTTTGATGCTTTGACCTTGCTATATAACTGCACACCTGTAAGTGCATGTGGAAAGAAAGTTTTAAAAAATGAAACAAGGAGAGAAGAGAGAAGTCAAGTGCAAAACTATCAAGGTAATTATGTGATTATGTGTATGAATGTGAGGTGTGGACTTTAAGCAGTAACGTGTGTGGGGGGGTAAAAAAGGGCAATCCATCCAAATATTTGGTATTATTCTCTGGCACTGTGGTACAAACATGTTAGCGGGAGACAAATCAATATTCTATCTCCTGTTAGTACCTTGCAGCATGTAGAAGAAAGAAAGATCTATCTAAACAGGGCTCTGCTTGTGTTATTTTCTATTACTTTGAAACTACAAAAGAAGGTAAGAGGAAAGGAAGACGGACAAAGAAAGATGGGGACTGGTGAGGATTCATTCCCATCTCAGATGTGAAAAGTTTGCCCATCAAAAGTTCCTCTTATTTCTTAGCACTTGCGGCAGAACTGCATCCCAGTACAAAGAAATATAAACGAGAGAGACAGAGAGAGAAAAACAGATGACAGAAACAGAGTTGTTGCTTCAGCTCTCCTTTCCCTCTCCCACCCATCAAACACTTGAGCCTTTTCTATACCTCCGCTGTTTCCACCACTCTCCCACTCCTCTGTTTTATCCCCCACCATGCGCGCACACACATACCTCCCACCACCTTGATTGCGTCGGAGATCAGGTCGACCAGCGTATCAAAGAGGCAGAGAGCTCTGTTAGTGGGGGTTGCTTGGACAGGGCATGTGGGAGGTTTGCAATCACACCCACCGCCAGCTCTAATACGAGCGCTACATTCCACAAAAAAGAAAAAGAAAAGAAAAAAAGACGAAGAGTAAGGTTGAAAAAGAAAAGAGAAGCAGGGGAGAACAGAGACACCACACTCTAAGAATATGCAGCGGCATGTGATGTTCAGAGTCTGAGTGCTACCCAAGTAGGATGCCTGAGCAGTCCCACTGTGAGGTACCTGGGTGAGTGATAGTGTGCATTTGTGTGAAGAATATAGTAGTATGCAGGTAAGAGCAGGATGCTTTGTTTTTGCATATGCATTATAATTTCAATGACAAAGACATAATTTATTCACACATGTCCATTGTTTATTTATTTTTTTGGAGCATTAATGGTTTTACTGATTAAAAATGCAAGTATTTTGTAAGTAATACGGACTACTACTTCCACTATTGGCTTGAAAAAGGAAGCAAACTAGGAAGTGCCAAAATGTCCACTTGAGGGCGACTCCAAAAACGAATGCATTTGTTGGGGATTTGAATTCTCATGTTAAAATTTCCAACTTTACAGGAGACGTAAACATGTTTACAGCCTGATACAAAATATTGTTTGTTTGTTTTTTGCCTTTATAGCCTTTTGCCTTTAATCCAATTATCTGACAAATAATATGGCTTGTTGTGTAGTTAGTAGCACTAATAGCCCATCCAAAGTCTGTCTGTGTCTGTGCAGTGCACCCATACATTATATGAATGTACCCTGCTAACCATGCTTGCTAGCATTAGCTGATGCATTAGCACTCAAACCTCTCAAAGAAAGAAGTTTGAAAGAATGAAGAAGACAAATGTCAAGATGACACATTCAAGTCATCAAATCTAAAATCCTTGACACATGATGATACAACAGGTAACTTAATGGTGGCTTAGTCCATCCTTAATATACAGTTTATATCTGCAACTATATTTGAGATGTTGTCCCATTCTCAAATCTCTGCATTTAAATATAGTCTTATCATTACTGAGGTTCACCATTTATAGCAAATGGATACAGTTAAAGTTGGAGTTGACAGAATAAATTATCCCTCATGGATAAACTTATATTTGAACATTATATCTTATTTAAGTAATTTGCCACTGCTAACGAAGCACATGAGGGACTGGCATAAATGCAACTATAGAGGAGCCATTAGTGAGAAGAATCACTTTGAAAAGCCCATCTGTGCTCACCTGCATAATTATGATAGGATATACTTCAAAAATGCAGCTGGTAAACAAACAAATGATGACTGATGTTGAAACATGAATGTAATGTTGATGCCAGTCAGCTAATGCATGGTTGGCAAAACCAAGATCCAGTTTGTAAGTAACCAGACTGATCCTTTCCCTTTAGGAAAAACCCTATTCTGTACACACAATAGATAGTGTGTACAAAGTGCACAAAATAACTAATGGCAACTGCTAACATAATACTGACAGCACTTGAGTCATATTCACATTTTAGATAAAACCCGAGGGATTAGCTGGTTCAGTGCAGTTGTCAGATTATCTTTCTTACAGGGCAATAGGGAATTACTCCAATTGCTTATTCATCCATTGAAAATCACAAGGGAATGTGCCCAAGTCTGCTTCCTTACTATAAAAACACAACAATGGAGGGCGTGGTCTGGAAGAGAAATCATCTCTGAGCACTCTGAAAGCTCTCCATGGGCATTACCTGTGTGGTTACTCTACACTGACAAAACTATTTTGTATGACTCCTTCGAGATACAGAATCTCACTAGAGAAACACCCAGAGAGCTGGAGCACAGTGAAAGCTCGTCACCTCCCTCACACCCTCTCTCATGTTCACTCCCCGTCTCATTCTCATTTGTCTTCATCTCAGCTCTGTATGTGTGATTTTCAGAGTTGTTCTCTTGGTCGCTGCTTCTGTTTCCTCATTCGTTTTCTTCCTGTTATCTTTGCGGTCTTTCATTCTCTGGCTCCTGCCCACCTCTTTATCCCTGGCTCTCCTCGTCTGTCTCCTCTCCCTTCTTCTCACTCTTTTTCTCCACTGATTGCCTACGCATTCATTCTTCTACGCTTCCCTGCCCGCTAATGGCCGTGGCAGGTGTTCTCCCAGGTGCCTGAACAGAACAGCCTGAGCTGAGCCTTTAAAAGCCCTGGCATCAGCACCTCAGCACCCCCAGCCCCCCAACCCCACCGCCCCCAGTGAGGCCTATCTTCAAAACCCTCTGTGACCAAAGACTGCAAAGCTGAAATTTACACACTCGTCTGTCTCTACACTCACATAGATACACTTTCATGTACATGAAGAAACTACCTCCAATCCTTCATCTCTCCTGCTTGGACTCACTTCCTGTCTTGGCTTCAGGTGTGATGCACACACCATCACATGCAATCTCTAATGGGGTCACACTAAAGAGGGAAGCTGATGCTGAAACGGGGGGGGGATGGTGACACTGGTGTGTGGTTACAGGCAATCATAATGGAGCCCAGAAAGCCCGGGCCAACCGGTCTCTACAGATGAATGGTAAGGCGAAGAATGCAGCTTTGTTACTAGATTTTGATCGGCCACCCTCTTTGGTTTGCTTTTCAATCAATCAGCAAGTTATTTCTAAATAGCGTCAGTGTGACTTTCATTTGCACTCAGCGGATGTTTTTTTTAAGCTAAAGTCAGTCATGCTTTGTGTCCCAAAAGGCTCACTCAATTTCTACAGCTAGAGCCGTTTCAGTTTACCTTGACTATAGCAGTTGATAATGCCAGCAAATAAGGTCAAATTTGTAGCTTTAGATTCCAAGGTATGCATAAGGTGAAAGAGGTTTATGTTGTGAGAACACCAAATCTGGTGTTAAACAACCTTGGAAACTTTTCAGAAGTGATTAATGCATTTGAATGACATCCTAGGTATAAGAGCAGGGCAGAAAATATTAGCTTTTGTTTAAACACCTTTTTAATGTCTCCCAGTAGAGGCTTTAGAAACATTCTAGATATTAAATTGTAAATATAATGCAGTGACTAATTTCAACTGGCTACATAAACACGCAGCGCTCACACTGGATAGAGACTTAGGGCTGACATTTTTGCTCCGTGCAGCATACATCAAACACTTCACAGAGGGACTGGGGTTTGATGGTGGCAGGTATCCCAGGGACTATAGTCAAAGAAAGTGGATGCTGGCGCTTTAAAGGTGTTAATTAAGCAGCAACAGTGGTGGAGATCCTCCAGGCAGAGAAGCAGCTATGGCAGAGCAGAGGGAGAGCTTTTCTGAGAGCTTAAATCAGCTGCTAAATTGTAAGAGTACACCGAAAAGGTGCTGCAGAGAGTGGAATAAATCACACACTGACCACCGTGCGGTGGTGCAACTCTGTCTATTTCTTTGTCTGTTATTACCTTGTTAAGAAATGGGTCAGATAAAAACACCTCACTGATGTGCTGTGTAAGACGATGAATGTGTTGTGTGATGAATTTTGTTTTTGGGAGTGTAGTGGCGGTATCAGGCATTTAGTGCATGAAGAAATTCTCAAGCTGAACCGAGCACCTGGTTGGAACGCTATCAGCCCATTAAAATGCCATTATCAATTCTTATCACTGCCATAGAGATATTGCCTGTAGGCAGTATCCTCCAACTAGTAGGCTCAGTAGGCCATTATCAAGTCATTTCATGGTGGCAGCACAGATTTGGCAAAAAGACAGAAGTGTTTCTTCTTTGAAAGAGCAAAAACAGTCTGTGTGAGGAGGCTGGAGAGATAGCAGGAATACAAACCTGATGACTTTCACCCAATTACCCACCCAAATCACCAACAGGAGACTGTCTTTGGGCTTCATTTTTTTATGTATTGTTTGCTCTGTTAGATTTAAGCACTAAAACTGCTTGGTTAGGTTAAGGCCGAAGATCGTCATCTGGGTTCAAAGTCACCCTTTCGCAAGTTGTCGAGATTATAAAGGGGTTAATTATATCCAAAAAGAGCTACACCATGATGAGGATGTGTCATGAGGGAGAGCAGACAACTGAGCTTATGTCTGGAGTGAATCAAACAAACCCACCGTTCTTTGGCAGGTGGTTTGGATATTTACAGTAGGCTGTGTATCACTGGCTCCGGAAATCTGCACGGAAAGCCTTTCATACTGGAGCTGAGGCTCGGACTGGCAAGTGGGAGATTTTAGTATGCTTTTTATGCGCTTACTCACCAAATGAAAAGGAATATTTTAGGATGCTGCCCTCCTCCTTCTCCTCCTCCTCCTTTTTGGACAGCTTGCATTTTACTGGTAAATGAGCATGGGGGGGGGGTTTACAGACCCTCCTCTCTGCTTCATCGGGCAGTTTGTGTAATGTTCACATTGATTTTAGCCTTGGCATCACAAATGACACCTCCGCATTGGCCGGTGTGAAGAAGGACAGACCTCATTTAGCCCTAAAGCTCACAATAAGGCGGTGATATGTATGTGGGTGTGTGAGGCAAATCTTGAGAATTTAGGTAGTATATTTGGCTGCATATTTGTGGTTATTCCTGTGCACTGCAGATGCATGTGTGTATATGCTTCCTACATGTGATAAGGATGTTAAGATGGCAGGTGCCTTTTGTCAGGACAAAGAGAGCAGCTCCATGTGACTGCAGAGAACAACACAAACCGGGTTAAAAACAAATGAAAGCCCTCATAAGTCAACTTCTCTCCTCCACAAGTAGACAGCTAGGACATGCAGACAAAGGGCGCATTGATATCGGCAGTGACACACGGGTGGCAGCTGTACACATCATGTCATTCAGTTGTGGCTGCTGTGAAAGGAGACTCTGTCAGACAAAGTTGAGTCTGGTGATGTGCTTAATCCTGTGTGGAAATGTAGTGTAAAAATAATGCAAGTTTTTGTTATTGGAATAATAAAATAACCAATGGTGCAAACTCAATTGTTAAGCTACTTTTGGTTAACTTTTTTTGTATTCTGACAATTTAAAAAATGAAATAACAGCTTTTTTTGGTACAAAATCACCAAACATTTTAGCTCTAACCTTAAGAACCGCAAGATGCGCAATGATACAAGGAAGATGTCCTACAGTCATTTAAAGCATGGAAACTGTGCCCTGTCTGGTTTTCATACAATGACTGTTTTTCCCTGCCCAGTGACAGTGATATACCGGTTTGGATTACACTGTCCCATGGAGAATTCAGGGCTTGTCATTTGTGATGTGTGATGCAACTGTATGGCAACCCTGTGCCCCAGAGCTAACACTCCCAATGATACCAAAGCTACTTTCCAGCACAGCACTCTTATCACCACAAGCCTTTCAGAAAACAAACTCATTACACCCACAGGCTGAGGGCACACAAAAATGCATGTGTCTATAAGCACGCACGCACGCACACAGCGCAACCTTAGAATTTGATTAGATCCTCTGCAGCATATATATATATATATATATATATATATATATATATATATATATATATATATATATATATATATATATATATATATATATAAAAAAAGATTTTTTTGTGCATTCTTGTCCTTGAGAGAAATCAAACTGTCATGTAATAAATATTCCTATCATTAATGTTTAGAACACAACAGTGGATATATGGCTTGTGAGAAAAAAAAATCATCACAGGTAATCAAATTTAGGTTCAGGATTGATTCCAAACCTGATGATAACATGATTATTTCACATTACTTGTCTGGTTGTAACCTAGTTGATGAACAAGCTGTAATACAAAACGCTGCTCTATATTATTATGCAGCAGGATCCAACTAACAGGGAAATGAGCAGATTCTGGGACTCTGATGAAAGCAACAGAGAACGGGACTGCCATCCTGCTGCTTTGTTACTCCCAAAGTTTGTCTCATTAACACAAAAATCTTTGAAATATCAGTAAACATGTTCTTTTTCAAAGTTAATACACAACTGACTTTGGAGGTTTAAAATTGAGGCTCTTGTACCTCTTTCTGTTAAGTGGATGGATGTATGGATGGATGGATGGATAGATAAAAAAAACTGAGGCATGAATATAGAAAAGGTTCAGGCCGAAGACAAAGTAGAAGACACTTCAATAGATGAAATATTGAATGCAGAGTGCAGCTGAAAACTTGGCCTTAGCTCCTGTCGAAGCCCTTGAAGATTGTAAGAAACAGATGAGTCTGTTTTTAAATGCTGTGCCGTTTTGATGATTTATGATCAGAGAAACAGATCACCCTTGGAAACTCAAAAATGCACCTTCCTAACATGTGATTAAGAAACAATTTGTTGTGAAAAACCCAGCAAAGTCAAGAGTGACAAAAATCAGTCCTGCAGCTCCTCTGGCTCAGTCCTATCCTCCCTGTGCAGATTTCCAGTGTTTTTCAAACTAGAAACAAACAATATGCCATCTTAGGTTTCCATATGAGTCACATAAAAAGGTAGGGAGAAGTGGCCAACAGTCATTTAGGCTACATTTGTTGCTTTAGTCTATTATTTAAAGGACTATTACCACATAATCTTCTTACAATACACAAAATCTCTGTCTGTGTATGTGTTTGGTTTTTTTGTCTGCCAACTCCTCCTACACGATCAGGAGTTAAGCAACCAAACTTGGCACACAGGTACGTCTTGGGTCCCTGAAGGTTCTCATCTATATTAGAGATTGTGATATCATCCTGTTGCCTAGCAACACAGCAAATGACCCAATTCTCACATTTATGCAACTATAACACCTTATAAAAATATCTTCGCCACAACAATAACATGTAACTTATATCCACAAAATTTTTATTAGGCATGAAATATTATGATGCCATCTGATTGCCTGGCAACCCTCAAGCAATAGGCTAAAATGACCTACAACAAAAGCATTGCATCAATTTTATTTTAAAAGAATATCATCTAATTTATAATTACAAAAGCTGAATTATAAACGATAACTACACCACTCTAACTACACCGTATCATTTCACAGCCAACAGCATAAACAGGCCAAACAATATTGTAGCATAGGCCAACTAATTCCTAAAAAATATCAGCAGCAAAAATATGAAAATAAACTTGGCGAATATACAGAAAAAGCTGTACGAACCCAAAAAATAAGAATTTAAAGCCACAGGAGAAAAAAAGCAGTATGCTTACCTGTATCAGTGACAGGTTACTGAGGTCCAGTCTGAAAAGGTAGTTTCTGAATTGAGAAGAGAGGGAAAGGATGTAAGTGACTGGCTCAAATCCAGCACAGTGTGTTCAATAATGTAGATAAAGTATTAGAGAATAGCTGTTAGGTTAACACAAAGTGCACTACAGCACATACTGTGCTGCCCATCACTATGAAGTCATTGTTTTTAGCAAGTATTTAAGTCTGTGCACTTGTATGTATGTCTATGCTTTAAAACTTGAACTCATATCATGTTAAGAGAATAGGCTCAAGCACACACACACACACAGACACACACGCGCACTACTGCGGCATGACGTATTTCTTCCAAATCCTTTGCTCCTGCCAAATCCAAAGCTTAACTTGGTCCAGCGAGGCCCCAGCAAAGCACTTTAAAAGCGTCATTATCCGAAAACCGTGCTGTATGAGTGAGTCAGAAAGGGTATCACATTCTCAGTAATGTGCTCTGTAGGGTGAAAAGCTGAGTGGATTTACACTTTCTTACCTGGCACCCACAATAAGCTCATTCCTAGTCAGGTCAAGGGTGAGCTGGGAGTAGTCTCTCACACCAGGGTGGGAGAAAGATGAAATCCACGGACTGAGCGCTGAGAGAGAAAAAAAGGGGGAAGGTTAGAAGAAGATAAAGCACATCATGAGATAAAAGCAGTGACATTTCCAAACAAAACTCATAAAAGGGTTTAGTTTATTAATGCACACAAAACCTTTTCTATTTGGCATTTTATGCGCAGGTGTAGGTGTTTGCAGTGATGGTTAATTGATTCAATGGAAATCAAATATATTAAGCAAAATGCCAAATGTTTGTCAGTGCCAGCTTCTGTCAATGAGGTTATTTTTGTGGTCACTTTTGTTATATTTTGTTGGCCAGACTAAACACCTGCACTCTGGCAATGTTATGTGACTAATTATTTCTATACCAACCCCAAAATGTTAGTGACCAATACACTAATTATGAATGAGACAAATTCATAGTTAAAAAAAAATTTAAAAAATGCACCAAACAGTGAAGGAAAAGCTTCCTGCTGTGTGATGCTGTCTCCTAGAGAGCGGGACAGAGCTGCTCGGGCCACATCAGGCAACACAATCCTGATACAAGCTGGCATTCAGACAAACACTGCTCTGTGTGTGTGGGCGCACAAGGCCGAAGTCTCAGCACTGTATGAAACCGGCATTTACAAATCAAAGTTTTCACGCAGCAAAGCAGAGGGGCACACTGAAAACTCGGGGAAATGAGCGTTTTCTCTCCGATCTTTGTGCGACCCAAACGTCAGACCTCTAAATGGATTTCACCACATGGAAGTTTATGAAGCTTAAAGGGATTTGTGACATTTCCAATGCTACAAATGGCATCCCAGTTGTTAGAGGCAAATGAGATTCCTTTAACCAAGTTAAAAAGCCGTGTTAAATACATTTTAGCCATTTCCACAAAAATAGTGCAAGAGAGAGAAGAAAAGGATCAATGATAATAATTCCAACACCTTTCTCTGTGATTAATTACTGTTAAACAACTTTGTGGTTCTGCTCTTATTTCTTTTATTGTTATCTTAAACCAGGAAAGGGGGAAAAAAAGATTCAGACCTCTGTGGAAGTTACCCGCCCATCCTGAAACACTTGGCCTCGCTGCTGATAACTATTCATTAGGGAAGCAGTCATCAAACATTTAGAACCTTAAACCCTCATTTTCTTCGAACATTAAAGTAGCTCATAAAAGCTCGAGGCTACGGGTGCGAAACTACATCAAAGTGCTGGAAGAAGTCACAAGGAACAGTGAAACAATCCTCCATCATGCAAAGGAATAGATTTCAGGATTGATGGGGCCCATATGGCTCTGTCATCTGCAAACATAACTAGAGATGTGAAGAGACAGAAGGCTGCAGTTACAGTACGCTATGGTGCTCTTCATTTAAGATACAGGAAACAGACATACAATATTTAATTAAGGGTCCCAGTATTGACAGGAGGCTTCACTGAAATGGTAGTTTTCCTCCAGATGTGGATTTAGAATGGGTGGCTTTCACTGAGCTGCTGTCAGACTGAACTTCATTTTGGCTTTTATTCTTGTGAAGTGATGTGAGCAGGGCTGAATCAATTTTTATAATAAAGTGAATATTTAAACGTGTGCAATTTTCAGTTTGCAGTACAACTGCAATTATTTTTTTTACAAGATAAGGCCCCAGTTATTCTATATCTGAAAACTGTCAAAAGGAACAAAACAACGCATTTTTTTCCCATCGCTTAATAATTTCTGACTCCTCCACCCCTCTCTCAAAAAGCAAAAAGCATCCAAAAAACTTTTTTTTTAAACAAATGTTAATCAAAATTGACTAAATTATGACACCAAATAACCAGTGAGAAACAACCAATAATTCAAATGCCTGCATGTTCTTTCATTAACAAGAATATGCAGCAACAGGCAGCCTGACCTGTTTTTTTATGCAGTAGTACTCATGCTTAAAAAAAGGAAGAAAAGCATATTAATAATAATGATAAGGTAATATAGACATACTATGTACAACATTGTATAAACCACAAATACAGAAACTGATTCAGTGTCTTCTGGCTTCCATGACAATGACAATTCAGTAACAACCCCATGCAATACCTGACATCTCAGGAAAGAGTCATACCATCTTGTGCACTGCAAATAACAACATAATACACTGTTAATTGTGATAACAACAGTTTTAGTCCTATTAAGAATACAATAGGAGAAAATGAGCAGCGTGCTTCAGGGACGTACGCATTTATCAACCAGCTAGATCAGAGTAGCAATGGAGCTTTTAAAAATTAATACACTGAAAAGCACTTTTACAGACAGGATTAAATCTCTGATAATCACACAATAAATCACTCGGTGTCCCAAGGCTGTTCTAATATGATGCAAATTCTGCAAGAGGCCGTCTCTTACTGTCTCTATAAATATTTATACCATACCTATCCACACAGATTGTTTCGATTTCACAGTTGACCATCCATCTATATGGTTTGACCATGTTTGACACGTAGAAGGCCAGTGCAAGGAAGCGAGCGGAACCATCTGTGCATCACTCGCTGATTAATGGCTGCAGAGGCTGAAGGTGTGTGTGTGTGTGTGTGTGTGTTATGAGCGCAGTCTGCCTTTAGCTGCACACTCATATGTAAACAGACCTGAAGTTGATTTAAAGAATCCAACATGATCCAGGGATTGTGCAAAGCCACGGCATGTGTGAACAAAGCTGGTGTGTGTGTGTGTGTGTGTGTGTGTGTGTGTGAACAGTGTCCCCATAAATGGGAGGAATGAACATGATTTGAACACCAGCTGAGATCATTAAATGTCTCTAAATCAATTCCTTAAACACACCCTGGCTCAAGGAATTACTGGCACAGAAAACAAACAAAAAAAAACAAGGTTAAGATTTAAAGGCACAATTACTGTTTGTGTTTGTGTGAAAATCAAACTCGGGACAGTCATTACCAGCTAAAGATGGGTTAGCCAAGGGTAAAATGAGCCCAGTTTTTCTTGTTCTTAGTTTTTTGTTTTGCTTTGCTTTGTGTTGCTTTTAGTTTCGAAAGAGCTTCATTTTTTAACAGATTATAAACGGTCAGCATACTAAAGGTGTTAATAAAGTAGTGTGTCAGAAGTTTAGGTACCTCTTAATATGAATAGTTAAATCAATAAAATCCAAACTGATCTCCAAAAGGCCTAAAAATCTATTTATTTTTTGACATGTTAAGCATGGTGAAGATAGAGGGGTTTATTTGCACAATTTGGAAAATGAAAAAAATGAGGAAAAGAATATCATGCAAAACTTTTGGATTTGAGATCAAAGATAACTTTTACCTCAGAGCTTATTAAGCCTGTTAGGGCGGTGACTTGTCCACAGTCATTTCTAGGGACAGGTGATGGAAATTTCAAAGCTTTGTAAATAAGCTGACTCTTCAAATCTAGTTTAAACAGTCAGCTTCAACAGGCTCCTCTACGAACCTGCCTAGCACTCTCAAGAATAAAATACTCATGCCTACAAAGCTGCAGAGAAGGAGAAGGCTTTAAGGAGAAAGTAATGTAATTAAGAAGTGGCAGTTGAAAGCGGTGGTGGAGGTGACACTGATGGCAGAAGGAACTGCTCGTAGGTTTGCTATAATGGCAAATCCAAACTGTTGTTTGACTGTAACAGGCCTTGAGAAAAACTTTATGAATTCCTAAAATTGTAAACTTCACCGGGGCATCGCCACATTTTAAACAGGCACATTTTAAAAAACTTGATGTTGTTGCCTTTCAAATGATGTCTTATAAACTTATTTTGGCAATTTAAACATTCAGTTTAATTCCATTTTCATTTATACAGCACGAAATGACAAAAACAGACATCTCAAGGTGCTTTATGTCATAAAGACCCATCAGTATTACACAGAAAAGCCCAACAATCAGATGACCCCCTATGAGTAAGCATGTGGCGACAGTGGGGAGGAAAAACTCCCTTTTAATAGGAAGAAACCTCTGGCGGAAGCAGGCTCAGGGAGGGGCAGTCATTTGCTGCAACCAACTCGGGGTGAGGGGAGGGAGACAGGACAAAAGACATGCTGTGGAAGCGAGCCAGAGATTAATAATAACTCATGATTAAATGCAGCATGGTGTAAAAACTGAGTGAAAAGAGGTGAATGAAGAAGAAATGTGCATCATGGGAAACTCCCAGATGCCTAGGTCTATTGCAGCATAACTACGGGAGGGTCAGGGTCATCTGATCCAGCCTTAACTATGAGCTTGATCAAAAAGGAAAGTTTTAAACCTGATCTTAAAAATAGAGAGGGTGTCTGTCTCCTGAACCCAAATGGGAGCTGGTTCCACAGAAGAGGGGCCTGAAAGCTGAAGGCTCTGCCTCCCATTCTACTTTTAAATACCCTAGGAACTACAACCCCAGGAACATAAGCCAGCAGTCTGACAGTGAAGTGCTCTATTGGGGTGATATGGTACTATTAGGTCTTTAACATAAGATGGGACCTGATTATTCAAGACCTCGTATGTGAGGAGAAGAATTTTAAATTCAATTCTGGAATTTACAGGGAGCCCATTAAGGGAAGCCAATGTGGGAGAAATGAACTCTCTCTTTGTGCCAGCTGGCGTCCTTCCTGCTGGGCTTTGGATCTGTTTGCTGTCCCTCGGCTCCTGCAGTGCTGTGAGCTGCCTCTTCCTGGCTGTCCGTACTGCCTGGGTGGGACCAGGATATGCTGACAAGCCTCTGTTGGGACTCGGTGGGGACCTTGGGCACTGGTGGAGGCCTTCATACATGGTTCTGGCTTGGCACACTCGTGTCCACTGCAGCTTGGTCTTCACTTTAGTTTGTGGCCACTTGCGATTTCTGTGCTCATGTGGACTCCCGCCACCACCCTGCATATTGGTATTTGGGCACTAGCAATTCTGGTGGCCTTGATGGGAGTAGGAGTATCTTCACCACCACACTGCCTGTTGTTGTTCCTGCATGTTTCATTGTGGTGCTTTTTCCCCTCTTTTAAGGTAGCTGGTTATTGGGGGTGTGATGCTGGTGAGGACCACACACACACACACACACGTTCACAAGGGATGGAAAAAGGGAGAGGTGGCGAAAAAGGGTGGCTAACGATCTATCAGAAGAATACAAAGTGTCGGATGTTTCAACCTGTAGCTGGTGGCACATATGAGATGTCAGTTTTCCACCTGTGTCACCTACAGGAGTGGTTTCCTGAAGCCCCCCCCCCAAAAAAAATGGAGGAACAAAGGTTCAGAGTTTCATGAAAAGAATGCTTCAACAATGAGCTCCATCAGACTTTACGCCTGTGTTGCAGTCTGTGTACAAGAGAATATTGATTTATGTACTGGCAAAATCTACACACAAACAACACAAACACGGTATATAAACACATCGTGAAATCCACAACGTCCACCTGAAAATGTAAGGGCTCTGACACGCCTGTGACCCGAACTAACATTTACACTAAACCTCCACAGCACAGTGCATTCAAGGTGGTGCCAAAATCTCACAGAAGCATTTACAAGGAAAATGGCCAATAACCCAAACAAGTGCTGTCAGAGAGTTGTCTGAAACTCTCTGTCTCCAAACCTTTTTGCTGAATGATTTTCCCACTTCAGCCACTGATTGACTACAGTGAAGTGGCAAATGGCACGAAAGCAGGCAGAATTTATCTCTCTGTTTGTATCTTCGTGCACTTTCAACATTTTTTGTGTCTTTACAGATAAGTGCAACAACACGACCACCTTTAAGGAGAGACTGTTTGAAAGTATTACTCCCATCTAAACAATTATTGCCTTGCCCCTCTCTGCCTGATGACAGGCTTTCTGCCCTGCCTTTCAGTGCACCCATTTAAGAGAGCCACAGTAGTAGCAGAGAAGCACCTTCACCTTTAGCAAAAACAGAGGGCAGTGCTTTTGGTGTGACTGTCCATGAAGAGTAGAATGCTACCTGAGGCTAATCTTTGGGCAGTCTATAGGGGTAAGAAGCACCCCCTACGTTATATATTCTGGAAGACATCCAGACGACAGAAACTGATGTCATTTGAAAAATGCCAGACAGTTAAAACAGTGACTTATTCTCCCCATAAAATTAGACCATTAAAACAGAGCAGATGACACGAACCATAAAATAAGAATGCGCGGTGCAGAAATAAAGATAGCGAGAGAATACTTTCCACACAAGCATTATGCACCTAACGCTAAAAACAGGAGCTGTTAGTGTTCAGTTCAGAGAGTTTAATGTGGAAGCGTAAATCACTTGAAATTCTTGCTGAGAAGCATCACATGAATATAAACCTTCCCGCACATCACAAATGTCTCTTCAAAAACTTGTTAAAAACACACACACAGACACACACACACACACACACACACAGAGCGTGGCTGAATTTGATTCAGCAGCATGCTTGTGAACCACGAGCTTGTTTACTCTCTTAGAAGGGCCTCGCTTTAGTGAGGGGTCTTTGGTTGACTGACATTTATCCTCCTGCGCACAAGTAGTTTTATATTCACTGCTTACTTCTTTCCCTCATAACTGTCTGGCTGGGTGGTGGGGCAAATAAGGGACAATAATGCGAGATGAATATGGAAGCCTCCTCCCTTGGTTGACTCACGGGCCCCAAGCTGGACTTGATGAACGATGATTACGATCTTTTTTTTCCCTCCTGCAATCGGCAAGCCGATGGATTAATGCCCATGACTGCCAGAGGGATGAGGACAGTGGCTGAGACATTTGTCTCAGCCAGACATAAATGATAACCTTTCTATCCTCTCCCATCTAACGTTTTTTTTAAACCATTCAGCTTCATTCCACACAGCCAGCACGTGGGAAGGGCAAAGCGGCTCCCCGACTGATCTGAGTTGCTATTAGGCCAGCGCGGAGGGAGAACAATCAAATCTGGAAAATACCAACATCTTATGGACCGTGAGAAAACCAATGCAAATAAAAAAAAAGCAAAAAAGAAAGAAATTGGGAATCCTGAGACTCCCGTGTGTGCACAAACTAACACACACACACACACACACACACACACACACACAGAAAGACAACACACACTCACACACACACACCACACAGCTTAAACACAATCTGATCCGTTTATCACTTAAAGCCAGATGGAATGTGAGATTCCCCCAAGTCGGAGCTCAGAGATAGGGCTATTTGATAAATAGCCAATCTTACCCTCATCTAATCCCTCAAAATTTCAGCCTCTGGGCTTTTCTTCTTGCTAGCCCATCAAACTTTGTAATTCTCAGAGCAGGGAGGATGGTGTCAGCTATTAAAATCAAGGTGCAAACTGAAATACAGAGGATTTTTCTTTTTTTTTTTTTTTACATATCAGGCATGTAATAGGTTCTCTTGAGACCAAGAGATGCAAAGCAGAGTCTGACAGGCAGACCTTCTTATGAAAGCTGCTCACTTGATACTTACAGTGTACTTGGAAAGTTTCTCCCATTTCCACACAGAATCTCTGGAGCTCAGCCAGAGCGGCAATCTAGTTCCTATTCACCTTTCTTACCCATCACTATGAGTTCTTCGGTTTGGCCAGGTGATTGCCTAGTTTGGTGAGATTGGTCAGCTCCAGGGAGAGTCCTAGTTGTACCAAGATTCTTCCATTAAAGAGCTGTGGAGGCCACTATGACTTTAATGCGTTCTCTTTTGTATCCTTTCCTAGACCTGTGCCTCCAAACAGTCCCGTCTCTTCAGCTGTGCAGGCAGTTCCTTCCACCTCATGGCTTGGTTTTTACTCTGATATGCACTGTTAGCTACGTGTGGGCCAAAAACACCGTGTGAGACATCAGCTGGATTTCACCTTCAGTGTCTGTTCACAGGATGGGCCGACTAGCTGCTTTCTCTGCCTGACCAGTAAGGGCACTTGCAGCTGGGACAAAAGGGTCATGCATCCAAGGCTCAGTGTTCCAATCAGAGAGGTATGAGCTGAAGTACTATCACGGCGCAATGAGGTGAGAGAAGGCTGCAGTTTTAGCACTTCTACAGCAGACAGACTGTTCAGGTGAAGAACTCCCTCTTCCATTTAATAGCTGCAGCTTTTTTTCCCTCCAGAATATCAGCAAGTCTGTCACTGACTTTCACTGACAAGACAGATTGAAGCCATATCTGTGTATGTTTGGCAGGGAAGGTTACTGAGAGAGCTGCATTACTTAATGTAATGAGGAAAAGTTTCAGTGGGGCTTTTTCTTATATTTGTTGTGTGATCACTGGGTCAAAGGTTAAGTCTCACCTATGCCTCTGCCTGTCACGTGATCCGCATCCATAGTGCAGATTATTATTCCCTAAAAATGTTATATATATCATTTTACATAAACCACAAAACAGCTGAAGGTTATAAAATATACAAAGACTACACATGTAATTATACAAAATAATACAATTATTATAGATTGATTGGGTACATGGAATTAAAATAAGCTTAAATGACAGTGTGACAGCAGCAGCTCACCTGTTAAAATCACTCACTATGTCACGTTTTATCATCACTGTTGTAATCGGGCACGTACAGTAGTTGATCTCCCTCCCTCAAGCGTTGCACTGTTTAATGAGCTATGAATAACAAATATTATACTAAAGGTAGCTGTCTATCATCTTCCTTCGGGCAGCAGGGTGAGGGGTGGGTAGACGTAGGGTGGTGGTGGGGCATCGGAAACACAATGTGTTACTAATGGGAATAAGACTCACTGAAAGGAGGCAATATTAAAAATGGTTATCTTCAGGGCAGTGGGGTTGATCCAATATTGTTAACGAAGCAGGCCACATGAAGACTTGCTGCCATCTGGCACATGATTCTGTGAATGAAGGATTTCCTCCAGTCTCAGTTACCACACACAGCATTTAGTTGCATTTGGAATATATATTTTGCATTGCTGACAATTGTGAAAAACAACTGTGACTAAATCACTCCTGCGGTATATAAATTTACATGCACTATCCATTTACATAAAGCATGCTTTAATAGCAGCATCATAGATGTCACATTATCGAGTTCTCGCTCAGCACGGAAGGAGTTAAACTCTTCCTGCAGCTCCGGCTTCACAACTCAGCCTTATCAGGCCAAAATCCCTTGAAATACATTTTGTTGGGTCTTCTTCATATCACTTTTCACCCTCCCGTGCACGCCAGTCTCCACCCCATCTTGCTTGTCCTGTTCTTCACTATCTCTCCTATTATAACTTTTGATTTTCACTGCAGCTGACTTGCAGAGGGTGATAGTTTGAGAGAGGCTGTTGTGCCTCAGTGGAGCACAACTCTCCCTCTGTCCCTTCTTGCGCCTTCCTTCCCTTCCCTCCTCCCACTTGACTGAACTCAGATAGAAGGGTCTGCAGGTTATGGGCAGAACAGAGAAAGAGCCTGGAGAGAACGGGGACTGAGCAGCCACAGGAGGAATGGTGCTGGGGCCAGGAGGCTAATAGCCTCTCAGTCAGTGACCGGTAAAGATGTCTGTCTGCCTTTCACAAAACCAGTGGTGAGGCAACATTCAAAGCTGCTGACAAGTCCACTGTGCTCCAAATGTGTTACAAAACTGACAGAAATGTGAGCGGTATTTCTCAAAAACAGAGTGCGAAAGAAGCAAACGTAGGCGAGATAACAGGCAAAAGAGATGTTGTGTACACTTTCTGCGCTATATTTGAGACAGGGGCAGGATAAGAGAGTCAACAGAGGGAAAAAAAAGTGTCCACACAATGAATTACAACACGCAGAAATGTACTGGACCTCAAAGGGGAAAGGTTTCAAACCTACTTCAGTCTGAATTCATCATTTGTCTTTTTTTTTTTTATAGCTGTACTGTATTTCAGTGTTCAAATACAATTATTTTCTCCTTAAAATCAGGGGTGACATAAGAGCATTCACACAGGATGTTAAATTGTTGGCTTTATCCATTTGTTAAAGTAATAGCTTTTGGGTATTAACTGTAGCTATCTGCCACATAAATGTTCAGCAATTGCTTCATTCAAATATGACCGAACTGTTCAGAATAGTGCTTACATGTTCATACAATATTTTGGCACAAAAGACCATGCGGCACTGCTGCAGCACTGAGCTGGAGAATAATAATATCAATGATGAAAACTGTTCCTAGTTCTCTATAGGCATGCATCAGCTGCATCAGTAATGGAATTTGAAACCTATTTTTCAGGTGGATGGATGTTTATGTCGGTATCTTTATAGATGACCATTGTGAGGGTAAGGACCTCGCCAACAATTTTTTTTCTAGCCTAAGTAACAAAGCTCTAAAGAGGCCACTTGGCAAAATGTCAGCCCACAGAATAAAGTCTGCATAATGTCGACGTCTTTTTTTTAAGTGCTCCTGCTTTTCTACTATAGGTCCTTACAGAGTTTTTCAACCTAGTGGATCTTTTAGTTGTTCTTGCCATTGTACACAACATAAATTAAAAAAAATTCAGCTTCCTATTAGTGAGGACAGATGGAGCCCAAACACGGCCATGTGACTTTTTACATGGTTTATATAGAGTGTAATTAACACTGACTGGAAAGTTTACTTTGTTCAGTTTCCAGTGTTACCTAAGGGTGTGAGGACAGGTTCATATTGCTGTTGTGGTACTGTGGCCTTTACAGCACTGTACTGTAACTCAGAGGCTGAAAATGATCAATGCTGTTACACAATAAGGCGCATGTCTGAAAGGGGTCACGGCATCAGAAAGGGACAGGAGACGGCACGGATACAGATAAGCAAAAAGAGCACTTTTCGGTGAAAGTGGCAGTAAAGCCTTTAAATGCTTTCTATTCTCTGTGTTCCATTACAGTTTCTCGGGCATCAGATATTGTGAGACGCCATTAGTGTGTGTGTGTGTGTGTGTGCGTGCGTGTGTGTGTGTGCGTGTGTGTGTGTGTGTGTGTGGTGGAGGTGGTGGTGCTGGCCTCAGCAGGGTGCTAAACCGAGCTTCGTTCAGCTGCTTGATTGACAGCTATGCACTGAAATCAGTTCAAATTATGCCTACGTACTACTATAATCATGAATGGGATGGGGGGAACAGAGACAGGTGGGAGTGAGACAAGACTGCCACATATAAATAAATAAATAAATAAATAAATAAGAGAAATTCAGGGCAAGCACTTTTTCTTTTAAGTGAACCATTATGTCTCAAAGTAGCATCATTCGTGCTCCTCAAGAGCCCTTCAGATGGCGAAACGACAGCTCATCGACAGCACCATTACCCAGACAATGAAAGAGATACAAGATGTGCAATGCATTTTCTGCCTATTATAGAGCAAAAAAGAGGAAAAGGTGATGGGGAGCGAGACACAAAGAAAAAGAGAGTTGAAGAGGAGGTGCTCAAAGAGGAGGAGGAGGAGAATAATGGAGAGAGGTGGGATGGTGGATTGAATAGTACAGGCAAGCAGGGGATATGAGGGATATAAAAAGCAAATGCAGAAGGCAATATTTGCAATGCACTGGGTAGAAAATTAGCAACAAAGTTGGCTGTTTCTGTTTTTCCGTCTATTGTTAGAGGAACATTACGGTGATCTGAGTCGAGTAGACGTCCCACTCTGTCAAGAAATTTAATCTATCAGACAAACAACCTCCCACTCTCTGTGAAGGACGTAGTGGAACCTGAGACAAAGGTCTTATTATAAAACATTACTTCTCTGCACATACTCCCCGGTGAAACATTGTGCAGCTTTGATGGATATTGCTGCTGCACTCTGTAATGAGGGAACAGCTTAGGTATTTGTCTTACAAACCAGGATGACCCTTTACATAAGCCACTAAACCAGTTCTTTGAGCCTAATCACACAATTCATAACATCTCCATAAATTCTTAAAACAGACTCCCCATCTAGATTCCGAGCGTTCCAGATGCCGCCCCCCATCCCGTGCTCTTATCAGACCTGCAGTATCATGCTCTCAGCCGGTATCATCCATCTAAATCACGAGCTGGCGGCTCATACGGTGTGTGCCTGTGGGTGGAGGTTACGTGATTCCAATGCTGCATTTCTGCACCGATCTGTGGTGCGGCTTACGCAAAAACTCCGGCACGTCTTCTGGAACACCGGGAGACAAACACACAGGCTGTAGTGTTTCTGGTGGGTCCGATCAGATGGTAAAAACATGATGCTGTTAAGACCAAAGTAAAGTAGATCAAGAGGTATGAGACTAAACCTTGATAGCAGCTTTTCTACCGTCTTCTGCTGTGTTCCCAAACACATCACAAGCTTTTTTTTCTTAATTTATTTCTTCTTTCTTACCACATCTGTCACTTCCACACTAAGCCAAAATAAAGCAGCTGCAAAAAATTATTTAGTGGCTATAAAAATGATTATCTTCTCTGTATCTATTAGCTACTAAGTTTTCTTTACAAGTACATATTTTTTTATTAAAGACTTAAAAAAAAGATTCAGGCACACTCTTCTGATCAATGTGAGTGTCCCAACTGTATAACAAATACAAATAGCTGGCAAAGCAGAAATATTTAAAAACACAGAATACAGCTGGTCTTAAAATTAGAGCGCATGCTCGACAGACTTATTTATATAAATCTTGTTTTGTTCTTTTACTCAAACAGTCTCATTAAGATCTCCTTTAATCTCTTGTAATCTCATTTACGAGAGAGACCAAGAACAAGACGTTTTCAAGAGAACACAATCGGCAGCGGCGGCAGCGACAACAACAAAGTACAAAGAATCATCAAAAACAGCTGCAAGAATCATGAAAACACCAATTAATAAAGTTCTAAGATCTCCAGGTTTGAGCTGATTGCATTTGAACAGGTAATCAAGGTAAGAGAGGAGGGACGTGAGATAATCTGGAAGGTTCAACATTAGAGAACATGAGGTGGCCTTTTATTCTTGGCTTTAAGTAACTCCAGCTAACCTCTTCATACAGAGAAAAATGATACACAGAGACTGCTGTTTTATTTTTTTGGGCAGAGTGACAATACAGAATATTTTACAGCCAATGACATACATGAATATTGGCTATGTAGCAGGTTTACGGTTGAAGAATCCAGAGCCAGAGGACCAGAGGATATGTGTTCCCCTCTATCTGCACTGCCAGGATAAAATGTAACTGTAGTGCACACAGAAACCAAAATAAAACCCACTTAGATAGGAAGTCAAAACATAAGAACAACACATATATATCATTACTTGTCATTATCGGTGAATGCACTTGTACAGCATGAGTATATACTTGTGCATGCCCATAGCAAAGACTCCCTGGTCTCCTCCAGGTGACTGATGTAGCGCTTCAGCAGGCTACTATAAAACGCTCATCAATCACAGAGGCTAATCTCAGGTTCTTGCTGGCACTTTCATTGTGCAGGCCTTTTCTATAAGGCTGCCTTCACATAATGCCCCGCTCTGCCTGCTTTGACAGGCCAACGGCCCTGCAGCTCCCTGCCATGAGAGCCATTCTCAAGTGGCACGCCTTTGAAGTGAAGCACTGGCGGGGCCCGGGCTAATCTGGACATCTGGAGGCCGGGTGGGTGAAGCAGGACAGGGGCAAAGCCCTTGCATATAGATAATGTGAGCCTGGCTTTGTGGGGAATGAAGAAAGCCATTTCACCATTTCTATGGATTGGAAATCCAATAGAATAAGGTTTCAGCTTTTAAACTTAAAACTGCTCTTGCACAGAAAGGACCAAATGGTCTTCAGAATCATGAGAGGGAGTTCAGGTTTAAAACATGGGTGAGGTGGCCCCGAGCACAGAGGCGGTCTTGGTGGGGATCCAAATAAGAAACACCAAAAAGATTGATGTATGGTTTAGAGGGGCACAGAGTATTTCATAAAACCTTTGGGCCACCTCTCCAATTTTTGTCTTTCTCTCCTCAATCCCCACCAGCAATTTTATTTTATTTTTTTATTTTTTGGGGCTTTTCAATCCTTGTCACCACTCTTGGCAGATGAAACACAAACAGCCCCCATTCAAAAATAAACACAGCAATTTTGTGCGTGTTTACCTTTGATTCTGCCATATCTGTCTGCGATTCTGTGCTCCAAACTGTTCTGTCCCATTTCACGCAGCGAGGAACACCTCGTTTCTTGGCCCACTGTACAGATGAACAGGCAAGATAGTGGGCGCCATTATTCTGCTCTATCATTTTAATCGCGGCCCGTTTTGCTTTCTGTTCCTTTTACAGATGCCTTTTGACCTCACCGGATGCCACACTGTGAAGTTGTATCACAGATGGCACAAAGAAATGTTTATGAAGACTGAAAAGTGGCAAATATGTTTCCATATATGGAAAACGGCTGTGCAGCTGTGCAGCTGTGCAGCACCGAATCCAATGATTTAACGTGATAACAACGGTTTGCTGCATCGAACTTAAAACTTGTAAAAATCTATTTTATTACCTCTTGTTAAGAGATTTCAACAATTAGGGGATACGGGCAGATTCCAGGTCTCATTTGTTCTTACAGTTGTGCAACTGTGCCTGTAACAGCTGTTTGTGCTCCAGTCGCGGATTACCCATAACTCCAAAAGAACCTCACGACGACACTGAGAAAATGGTCCAGGATTAACATCTGAGCGTGATCAATGAAATGAAATGACCAATGAAAAAGCTGATAATTATTTTTCATGCATGATACTGTTAGAGATTTCTTCTACTTCCTAAACAATTATTGTCCACCGGTTCATTGAGCCTACACAGAAACCTAAACCTCGATACCAAATACGGTAGCCCTCACCTTTAAAGATGCCATGATGGAAAACTCAGCTAGATTTCAACTGGATGGGCCTCATTTTTTCTGCCGTGTGCACACTTAGCATGAGTGAATGTACGCCACACAGACAAACTGCTAAGTCGACAGCAGTACAATGAGATGAAATTCAGCACGATTACTCAGAGCGGAGTGTTCCCCATCTAAAAAAAAACTGTGCCCACTATTGTCTGAATAAATCTGAAACTGACACTAAAATGAAGTATTGGGGTTTTTTTTTCCCAACTCCAAATAAGTCAGGAGCAACAGCTTGACACTTGACTACTTTTTGAAATACCCACATTTCTTCCTTCACAGCCTGTCCTTTCGTGTTTCCCTCATTTCAAATTCTTTTGTTAAAAAAAGAAACCGTAATAAATCTCAAACTTTAAAATAGGCTGTCACAGAAGAAAAGAAAGATATCAGATTACTGGGAAGCTGAATGAAAATGCAAATTTGACAGAAGCCACAAACTGCATTCTCCCAGCAAACGTGTCCATGTAAAAGTAGCACTGCAAGTAGAGATTAACTGATACGAAGCATGTGGATGCAGATGCTCACTGACCTCTGATGGAAACCTTTGGATGTTCTTTCTTTGTGCACTCTGGCTGCGTCAGCGGGTCAAGCGAGGATGGGGTCGGGGTTGTTGGGACAGCAGAGTTCTGCGTGAAAACAGCTGGGAGGAGAAGGAGCAGGAAGAGGCCAGCCATAGACGAGGGGGCGGAGTCCCGTGAGGACGCAGTCATGGTGATGACCTCTCCTCTAACTGCCAAGCTGGGCCTCTGGGATGCAGCTGGAGAAGAGAAGAAACGACTTCAGCACCTCAATGCAACATTTCTACACCTGGATTCAAAGAAAAGAAGCTCTCTCTGAGTCACTTCAAAATCATTTCTTTTCTCTCAGACTTTCTATTCCTGAGGGCCTTCCTGAATGAAGCGCAGGAGAACAGAAAGAACAGAAAGGAAAAACATTTTGGTAGAAAGGACATCGTTGTGTGTTCAAAAAAGAAACCCCAGATAAATAGATAGTGGCTGGAAAGATGAGCCAGAAAGCTGAGGAAAATGCAGGAAGTACATAAATAGAGCTGGAGGGTAAAAAAGATGCACAGAGTGGCAAAAACTAGCCAGAATGAGCCACCTTATAAAAATAGCTCACCTCTGACCTCGAGATAATTATTTAAAATGTGCAATTAAACCTTTGAAGTTAATTTGATGGCTGATTGAAACCGGAACGTTGAATGCAATCGTGGACCGCTGGACGAGGCAGCCAATGAGGCAGAAAGGAGTTCACTTAAAAACTGCGGCTTTTAGGAGACGTGCTGGCAAAATGTTTGCACAGCTTTGATCCCCGCGTACACCTGACATCCTGGCATGTTTACTGCACCACGTGATGCATTTCAGCGCATTAATGGTTTCTCCTACGTCCTCTGTATTATGCAAACAGATTATGGCAGCAGCAGGAGAATGACGTACACGCAGATGTTCCAAATGCACACACATCTAGACACCCCTGCTTCCCCACTAAATGTAATCTCTTCCCGTTATAACATATGAGTCTACAGTGCGGAGCTGAAACCAGCAGTTCATCATCTCCCACCCCGCACTCCTTACGATGTTAGCTTAGCGGAGTGTAATATCATTAAAGTAGATTAAAAACTGAGAGCATCAACTTTCTGCAGCACTTTGGCTGGGTTACATATCTCTGTAGTGTTTTCCTCACTAATGCTTCAATCAATAATAAATTATTAGCTTGGTTGAGTTGCAAATCAACCATATTGCCCTGCAATCAATTATCCCTCTCACTACAGCTGGTAACTAATTAGGCAAATGCAAATAGTGCCCATGTTTGTCATTACAATACAGTGGAGTCAACCGGCCTCCCGCTACTGCCAGCTAGAATAATGTTGATGAAACAGGTGGAAGTATTCAATGTACTCCGCAATAGACTAGATTCAGTAAAGCTGGATGTGTTTCGAGCTTTAGGGCTCACTGTTCAGACTACACCACACTGCGAAGAAAGGCGGTGTGCGCCGGGGTATTGCTAAAGACACAGATGAGACAACAGAATCCATCCGAAATGGCCAGTTTGATTTCACGTTTAATGTTTGGCTTTTAAAATGCTATTTATGGCTCGAGACTCATTTGATCATTTTCATTACTTTATAATGTTTGTCCTCCAGCCTGAAACATGAAAAAAAAAAAAGATACAAAAATGACTGAATCCTCTTTATGCGGGTACATACGGGCCACTCGAGCCGGCAGCTTCACGCCACTGCTGCCAGGCAGCTGTCGGGTTTTTGTTTGGTTGAGAGGGAGCATGAATATTCGAGTGCATCATCAAGTTGAGACTCTTGAAAACGCATCACGCCGCGGTCGCGTCTGCACGCTCTACCTCTTCTACCTTTGTATTTCCCCTCATCGGGTTTTACCCGCCATTGTCCTCGCAGCTCGGCGGTTGAGCACGCTACTGCTCGGAGACCTTCAGCGCTCCATTTTGTGCATTTTTTTTCTTGCTAAACTCATATTTTACCAACTAAATTATTCCTGTTGTAAACTGTCATTCCCTGCATATATAGGGAGCGAAATTAGTCCCAAAATGTGTGCAAATGAATAAGATATGATCCATAAGCTTCACTACATACATCTAGGTCCTGTTAACTGTTACCACAACCTTGCAAAATCACATCACAGTGTCCTCTCCGCAATCAGGCACAACACATTCTTCCTGGCAGCATCATCAGTACCAGTTTCCTGATTAGAAAAACACTTCGGTGCTGTCAAAAGTGATTTTGTCACAGAACGTGAATGTCTTTGTAATTTTGATTTAAAAAGGATAATGAGGTCTGTGCATCTGGAAATTTCATGCAAATATATTCTTCTAAAAATACGACACTTCTTTATTTAACATTCAACCTTCCCTTTGGTTGGGTGCAACATGCCCTGCTTCAACCACAGTGATGTAGCGGGAGGTTAAAGCTGAGAAGTGTGACCATATGTTCCCAGTTTTAGCTTCTTCTTACAGGATGCCTTCTTGTTTCATAACTCACTGGAGTGCTTTGGATTCGACGGGTGCCAAGTTGTCTTTTTTTAAATTTTTGGCATAACTCCTTTTGTTCTTCATATTTTGATTTTTTGATATTTTTTTTTGGTCTCTATTTCAAGAAAAGTTGCATTTATCACTGAGGCAAAGCCAGGTTTTGTGTAGTGCAAGCAGAGATATTACAGAGACAACTGTATAAATGATAAAGAAAACTATTTCTTCAGCAGATTCCCCATCCATTCCTCTCTGCTTCTGACATTTTTACTTTTACTACATACCTCACTGTAGAGTGAAATATGACACACACAGAGGAAGAGAGTGCAGGATGACACCCAATTAATGTGCCAAGGTAAAATCAAACCAATAATATTTTATTCAAGGGTATGAATTTTATTCTCTAGAAGATGTCATTTTTTTATTTCTATTATCTACAGGAGCAGCTTTGGCAGGTACTTAATTCATACTAAATCACTGAGTACTGAAAGTCAAAGAATGACTCCACAAATCCTACAAATCCTCTCATTAGTTAAAAAGCTGGACTGAGAGCAGGCAGGGCAGGAGATCATGACAGATGACCGAGTTATCTTGGCATGGACACACATGGAGGGAACTGTACTGTCAGAAGGTGAATGAAGCTAGTGTGTGGTTGTCAAAAAATTTCTAAGGAAAGGCATGTCACACACTCAAGCAAACCCAGATGCACTCAAATGTCAGCACCGAAAACAGGCAGAATCCAGACATGGACAGCTGGTCACACTCCATATTGGGTCACAGCGTGTGGGCAGAGCTGATGCATGCTGTGTGCCAACATGAACTCCTGAGTGTGTCCGTGCACACTTGTAAACCACTGTGCACGTGTGTGTTTATGTGAAGTGAGAATCTTTAAGTCAACTCTAAAGAGGCCTGATAGTGCCCATCCAATTTCCCATCCTGCTGTGTTTGGGATTAGCAACAGTTTGTCGGCAAGGAACCAGGACAATCAATACCACAGAGGAAGCTGCCCATAGAAGACACACACACACACACATGCACATACACGGATGCTTTTAAAAAGACTCAGTGAGCCACTGTTTTTCCTGTCAGTTGATCATTCAGTCAGGTACAATGAGTCAATGAGAGGCACACTATTTGCTGAGGACTTAGAGGATACCTGTGAGGATTGGGCTAATAAATGTCCAAGCACGTCTTTGTCAATAATTTGAGGTGAGAAGGAAAGATTCTTACTGCATCAATGCTGTGAAAATGGTGTCTGCAGAGTAGATTTTTTTTGGTCCTTTTTAATAAGTGAAACTTAAACCAAACATTTTTTTTATAAAAAAGAAAGAAGGATGGAAGGGAGGGAGGAGGGGAGGGAGGGAGGTTTACTGGTGGTCAATGAGAAGGAGGTATTGTTGTTTCCTAAACTGAGAGAAATAAAAGACAATGAACTTTCAGACACTGGGATCTTGGATCTCTGTGCTTTCATATATTTTTCACCTGTTTTGAAGGCCAGCTGAGATTAAATTTCATTCTTGATCACATGTTCTGCTTTTTACTTAGATGCGAGTAGCTCAACCTTCTGGAAGACTTCTGATGTCCTGATTTGGCTTGACAACATGTTTTATTGGCATGCTATGAATGACCCTGACTTCCAGCTTACAGTAAAGGTTAATAGACTGTATCATTATACAGCTGCAGCCTTACCAGTCAATCATTGGAAGACAGTCTAAGCCTGTGACTGCATGATGCCACAATTGCGCCACATAACAGAACGATTGGAGCCTGGGTTAACAACAACAACAACAACAACCGCCAGCGGTGCTGCTGACCAGCAGGGTGCTGGTGGAAACTGTGCTACTGTTGGACAAAGACAAAGGCGAGAGAGAAGGAAAGGTAAGCATGTGGAGGTGACAGTAGGGACTGCAGAAGGTAAAGAAGAAGACCACAGGGAAGGTTCGTGACTGTAGCGAAGAAAGGCATGCAGAGGGTTGGTGTAACAGCAGAGGATACAGGGGAGAAGGTGAGATGGAGACAGACGATCCGCTGTGACGACCTCTAAAGGGAGCAGTCAAAAGAGGAAGAAGCCTTGGAACAATGATACTGTATACATAAGCTTTTATTCTGACAGTCTCTTTTTATTCAACAAGGAACCAATCAAACACATATCAGGGAAAAGTGAGCTGCTATTTCCAGTTTGAATACTACAGACCTAACAGCATTTAAATGGACCTTCAAACACCACTTCAGTCTTCTTCGTTGGTGGTATGACTCCTTTCATTTGACGCAACTTCTAACAAACCCCTGCTTGCATGCTGTACTGACCTGCCTGCCAGCTGCTGCCAATCAAACACAGCTCCAGCTGATTAAGACTTTTTTTTTCAACCTTCCCTTAAAAATATAGACTTGCTAACAGTACTTTTCTTTTTCTTCTTCTTCTTTTTGCATTTTCATATTTCATTTGAAAGTGACAGTGCGAGAGAGAAAATGGGGAAATGCAGAAAACAAACCTCCCGTCTGTCACACTTCAGTTTCTTTATCCCAATTTTCTGCTTTATGTTTCTCAATTCTGGAAGGCTGCTTCCAGTCACACACTTTAATGTAGTACACATACATTTCAGCAGTTTAGTGTTGTCTCACATCAAACATGAAAAGTGGGGCACTTATTGGAAATGACATTTGCAACATTTAGATTCTAAACAACCTCTCAGTACATGGGATTTTACCTGAAACTCCTTTAAAGCGTCTGTCGCTATTAGCTAGCTAGCTAGCATCAATATCTCTGTTAATGACGACAAACTTCATCGAATGGTTGAAACACTTTTTGATGATTCCCTCCCGGAGAAGAAGTGTACGGCCTTGCACTATCCACATATTATTTTGGATTTTACTCTGGACATGGAGTATCACTATCTAAAAAAAAGAACAAAGAAAAAGGAAATGTCAAATGAAGTTGAATATTTAAGTAAATGTACTCTCTTACTCCTAACTGCGTACTCGCGTAGGCTGAAAACTCATTTTGACCTAAACGTTTCAAAGCTAAGGGCGGTGTATTTCCTGCCCAGGTGAACTGCATTAATATCTCACTGGGATGCTTCTGCGTGGTGTAGCATGTTGTAAACAGCCCAGAGCACTGAACAATTCAGCTTTATTCCCATCGGCTTGCAATTAAAAGGACTACACTGGTTTTTGTGCTGGGCAATTTTGGAAAGCTGAACTTAGATAAGCAAGGTAAGCTGTTTATTTTTTGATAATAATGTTAACTCTTTATCCAGGTGGCAGCCTGTAAATATTAAAAATTTCCTCTGCAAGCTCTCACAAGTCCTCGCCAGCGCCAACGTGTATCTATGGCAACAGAGCGGCAAGTTGGTAGTTAAGCAGCGGGAACCAGGTTCAGTGTATTTAAGCACAGACCTCAACAGGCTCCAAAGGGAGGGGGGAGCAGACTGTCCAGTGTTGAGGAAGTGAAGACAATGAAAAGCTTGAAGTAGGGAAATATAAACAATATGTATTAAATTAAGCAAAAACAGTATTTGCATTCAGCAGGTAGACCCAGGAAAAGGAGGAAATCGAATGCAATTCAGTGCAACACTGTTGCCATCAACCATATTTTTCAAAGCTTCTACACTTCAAGTTTTTGGTGACATTATCAAAAAGGGTGATAATTCTATTTTATTGTTGAGATAGTAGTGGGTCGTGGCATACTATATTACATCATATTTAAAAGTGCAGCTGATACTTTGTCCC
>JAMQGT020009223.1:0-10078 GCA_024447675.2 Pterophyllum scalare | reverse complement strand
CTGTGTATGCATGTTATGTCAGCCTTACGTCATTGAAGTGTATTTTCATCTTTATGGCAGATAGCGGTAGCCATAACGGGAGTGAAACAAAACTGGTTTGTATCTGATACAAACATTTTACTTGAAGTCACAAACGCGAGAGACTGAAATCTGTGGCGTGCAGCAAGGTGACCAGAGGTGGCAAAAGGGCAGACATTCTTTACTTAAGTAGAAGTACAGATACTTGTGTTAAAAATAATCTGGTAAAAGTTGAGGTTCTGATTCAACTTTACGCAAATAAATGTGAAAAAGTAGAGGCTCAGAAATGTACTCAAAGTAAGAAAGTAAAAAGTAGCTTTTTGAAGGACATTTCTACAAGCTATTTTCTGGGCAAAGCTAACAGAGTTTCATGTTACATTTTATAAGAAAAAAGTAATAAAAGTAATAAAAGATACAAATAATATAATAGTAATATTAATATATATATATATATATATATATATATATATGCACAGTGGGTAGGTGCTCACCTCGCAACCGGAAGGTCGCTGGTTCGAGTCTGAGCGTGTGCTGTCATTGTGTCCCTGGGCAAGACACTTAACCCACATTGCCTAAAGTATGAATGTGGTTGTGTGTTTGGTGGTGGTCGGAGGGGCCGTGAGGCACGAATTGGCAGCCACGCCTCTGTCAGATTGCCCCAGGCATTAGTAGCTTACCACCACCAAGTGTGAATGAGTGGTGCTTGAAATTGTAAAGTGTCTTTGGGTGTCTTGAAAAGCGCTATATAAGAGTAAGGCATTATAAAATACAAATATGTGTATAATCATGGGTTAAAGTGGGATTTGGCAGGTGGGGGAACCATAAGATTGGTTGTAGTGGCTCAGTGTGGGGAAAAGGATCACAACTATCAATTCTATTGTGAGCTCCAGTTTGCTGTCCTTCCATTCCATCCATCACGTCTGCAGCTGCTGTAAACTCAATCAAACCTGGATATCTTGTGACATGGTTTACGTTTACTTTCTTTCCTATAGATTAACAGCACAAGAAAGCACATTTTATGCTAAGGATTTTACATTTTTACTATTACTATTTTAACTTTTTTTTTTCAGCTCATCCGTCCAATGGAATAACAGACAAAACCTGTGAATTGTGATGATTGCGAGCTGAATGAACTTTCTTCCTGTTAAAAGGGAGTTTTTCCGTCCCACTGTTGCCAAGTGCTTGCTTATATGGGGTCATGTGACTGCTGGATTTTCTCTGTAATTATTGTAGGGTCTTTACCTTACAATATAAAGCGGCTTTTGAGGTGACTGTTTGTTGTGATTTGGTGCTATTTAAATCAAATTGAATTGGTTTCTGCTGCTTTTGAAGATTTTTTTTTTCTACAATGTGCTACAAAATGCTTAAACATGTTTTGCTGAAACAAAGTCTTGCATAGAGTTTGGTCTCCACTTAGTACCCTGTCATTTTTACTTGACATGGACATGTGATCTGTATCTGTAATTATAGGGAAAACATGTTTTTGCATGTTGGAAATGTGTCCCTTCCTTCAGAGAAGTGGATGAGATCCCAATTTATATCTTTTTTAAAATTTAAGATAAATATTTATTGTCATTGTACATATGCTGTACTATGAAATTTCAGAGTACTACATCTGAAGGTGTGTTAAGGTAAAACGCAATAAAGCACAGACAATATAAAAGCAAAGATGTGATAAAAATAGGGCAGATGGCATAAAAGTAATAAATAGTAAGAGACATGCCACTAAAATCACATGCATACCAAATTATACTGAGAATTATACAGAGTATTGTCAGTGTTAGAAGTGTGCATTTAATGTCCACATGGCCCATGGAAAGATTGTTTCAATCTGCTTGTTCTGCTTTTGATGCTGCTTGTTCTGTACCTCCTTCCAGTGGGCAGTAGGCTGAACAAGTGGTGGCCAGGATGGAAGTGCTCTCTGATTATTCTCTTTGCTCTGGAGAGACATTAAGAGCTTGCAATCTCATCCAGAGAGGGTAAAGGACAGCCTTTAGTCTTTTCAGCTGGCGTTATCATCCTCTGTGCTGTCTTCTTGTCAGCCACTGTATAGCCAGCGTACTAAACAGTAATGGCATATATCAACACACTCTCAACCATAGAGCAGTAAAAGGTCACCAGCAGCCTCTCCTCCAGCTTATTCCTTCTTAAAGCCCTCAAGAAGGGGCAAAAGATCCTCAGAGGTGTGAGCTGCAAGAAATTAAAAGGTGGAGACCCTCTCCAAGAATTCTCCATTGATGTGGAGAGGGCTGGGGTCAGCTGAAGTCCACTTCCTTGGTTTTTTGGTGTTGAGTAAAGCTGTCACTGCACCTCATCCCTGCAGGCTGAGTCATTCCCTCTAAATATGAGCTCCACTAATGTGGTATTATCTGCAGATTTCATTATTTTGTTGGGAGGTTGGTCCCAGTCTGTGGGTGGTCTGTAAGAAAGTTTTTAATCCAGGCACAGGTGGAAGGTAAGAAGTTCAGGGCAGCCAGCATGTCCACTAGAACAAGCTGGCTGAATGTAAATATAAATATATATTTACATTTTTCTTTGGTATATCTCTCTTTGTCCCTCTATTGCTCTGAAGCAGAAGGAGAGAAAAACATTTTCTATCTCCTTTCTTCTTCCTTATTTTGTTTTGACAGAGATGTGTTTACACGCTTAAAGGAATAACTAACAACCAAGTCACATGTACACAACCTCACTTCATTTTTATGGAACTTTATAGATAACACTCAGAAGAGGACTAAGCGCGCACACACACACACACACACACACACAAAAATGCAAACAGATATACAAGTAGTTACATCACTGGGGTCATGACTAGCTCAGAACAATGGTACATTGTTTATTTGGAGCTAGACTGGTTTAATGTACGACACACAGACACGCGCACACACTCTCACACACTTAGTTTCTTGTGTATACACACATACTTACACAACCTCACAAAAAGGCACTCAGAGCCACTATGTGCAGCTCTGGTACTGGTTCTCCTCTTCCTGAGACTGGCATTGTGTTCAAGCAATGCAAGTTGACTATTCATGCTCATGAAACGTTCAACAAATGGGATCATTCACTTATTCACTTGCAATCAGTCTCACTACACAACACACATCAAAACCCGCAGACCTCTGGTCCCCAGCGCTTCAGTTGTGGCTCGTTGTTCAGTGCTCTGTGCTGTACCACAAACAGGCCAAGCTCAACTGTTACTGAAAAATACAGGAAGCATCTTTTGTAAAGCTCCACCCCTCACTAATAATGTAAAGTGTTCTTCAGTAACCATAGAGACCTTTGGAAATGGTACATGGACTAGATTAGGTTACAGTGTCATTACAAGCACATGTAGAGTGTGTTCTGGATTTTTTGTCATTAGTGTGGTCATTGGTGTGTGGTCATTAGTGTGATGTTGTTTTCCGCTTTTTTTTTCATTATGCAGAGCTGATGTTCATTCATGGTTATTTTTGGGCGGTTGTTTTCCTGCTTTCAGTCCACAACATTGATTAAAGTTAAAGAGATAATAACGCTATGTAGAGCTCTTTGAAATTATGTACCTTACTGCCATTGTTTGTATTATAACAAACAGGAATATAGGGAATAATAGCCGGGGATTCTAAATTATGTTATTTTGGAGTTCTGACCTTATTTCAAAGTTAAATAAGGTCAAACTTTCATAAAAAAAAAATTTTCTTTAAAACTATGTTTAAAAATCTACTATCTTTGTTTGTATTGGCAACATTTAAGAAATGATGCTGGCATATGGGGATCCTAGATATCACATTATAGTTTGCATCCAAATATGTCACCTTTGACCTCTGACCTCACTTTTACAGTTCACATCTCCACCTTTTACACAAATTGTGTAAAGCAGATTAAAATGGGTTTCAACAGGGCAAATAACAAAAGTGTCCTCTTTGTAGTGCTTCTCATTGTAAGATACAAATAAATGTTTGGTCTTTTGTACCAGTCTTAATGGTCTGCTCTTGGAAATAACAAGGTTACAAGACTAACGCTTTGATTTCTTGAACTGTATCTCAGGTTTTCATGGCGAAGGAATGGGAAGTTTTTCAATATTGGGAAAGATCCCAGGGTGATGATGCGAAAACGCTCAGGAACCCTGGAGATCAGCTTCCGCAGCGGAGGTCGACCAGAGGATTATGAAGGAGAATACCAGTGTTTTGCCAGCAATGACTTTGGAGTGGCTCTTTCCAACAAAATTCTGCTCCGGGTCTCCAGTAAGACCACAGAACACACAAAGTAGTATTTATTTATCATTCATTCATTTATTATATTCAGATGGATCCCACCCCTGGAAACACTAGAGTCATTCCAATGTTCATCACTCTTATATGTTGAAAACTATGTTCTCCATCTCCCTGGTGGCCACTTCATTAGTTACACCTTGAACCCCTTTTCCCTTCAGAACTGAGATCTCATGACTGTAGAGGCCATTTATGTACAGTAAACCCACGTTTGAGATTCTTTGTAACATTGTGCACTTTCCTGCTGGAAGCAGCCATTGGGAGATGGTTATACTCTGGTCATGAAATAATGGACAGTCAGCAACAATCCTCAGGAAGGCTGAACGGCTGATACAAGACATGCTCTCAGTTCTGATGCTACAATCCAAATGTTGCAGCAGAAATTCAGAGACTCATCAAACCAAGCAGCATTTTTCCAATCTGCTGTTGTCCAGCATTGGTGAGCCTGTGTAGCCTCAGTTTCCCGTAGCCTGTCTGAGGTTTGATGCGCTGTGAAGAGATGCTCTTCTGTAATGTTGTAATGAGAGATTATTTGAGTTACTGTTGACTTCCAAACAGCTCAAAGCAGTCTGGCCATTGTCCTGTACCCTCTGATGTCAACAAGTCATTTTTGCTCAGACATCTGCTGCTCACTGGATATTTTTTATGTTTTTAGACCAATCTCTGTAAACCCTAGTGATGGACAGTTTGAACTTCAGCGGGTTGTCTTGATCATGTCTACATACGTAAATGCTTTGAGTTGCTGCTATGTGATGGGCTTAGACATTTGCTTTAACATGAAGTTGAAGGGGTATACCTAATGAAGTGGCCGGTAAGTGTGCATGGTTGTGGTACATCATCAAAGTAAAGCGTCTCTCATTTAAACATATGACTGAAGAAAAGGACAAACATTTTCTTTTTGGTTGGTTGAAATGCTGTTAATATTTCCTAACCCCCACCCCCCTTCCCAATCCTCCAGAGGCTCCTCTGTGGCCTAAGGAGGTGCTGGAGCCAGTATCTGTAACTGAAGGCTCCCCACTGGTTCTACCCTGCAACCCCCCACCAGGTCTGCCTCCTCCATTCACCTTCTGGATGGACAGCAGTAAGCTCCAAATACACACAAACATGTTCTCAAACATTTAATTTCTTCTTATCAATGTGGAGAAAATAGGACCCTTACCACATTCTATTAATGCAGTTTTCTTTAATTTGAAAGGCTTGAAGACTGAATGCATCACTGTTAGGGATGATGTGTTTGCTTTGTTGAGTTTCTTTAACACAGCCAGCTTGAATAACTTCACTCCAGAAAGAAAAACCCCTCCTGATTTTATTATGTATTTTATTTGCTTTAGGTCCACTCACACCGTAGTTTATAGGGTTAGGGTTATTTTCCTCTTTTCATTGGTTTCATTGGTATTTCATTGGTATAGTCTTTGTGCTCTTGTTTCTGTTTCTCTCTCAGTAGTTTGACAGAGATGCTTTTCTCCTTGACTGTTTTTTCTTTTCTGTTCCCTATAACTTATGCTGCTGTGCTCCTCAGGCTGTGTGTGTTTGTGTGTGTATATGTATCATAACAGCTCAGACACCAGGCCTCATCTCTAGCCAGAAGCTGTTTTACAGACAAATAGAGACAAGAAGCAATTTAGTCAGACACTCCTAGAATTTATCCAATCAAGTCTTTAATTTCAATTTTCCGTATTTAAGATTTAAGCGACAAACAGTCGGGACATTTGGTAAAACTTAGTTGTAACAAAGATTTTCTTCCCTCTCAGAAAAGTGACAAGTAAATGGCTGTTCACCTGAAAAGAACTGTCCCCTTCACTGCACAGCCTGTGGCACAAACACAATCACAAATACTCAGATAAACAACATCAAATCATGTCAGCGTGTCATGTAGCCCAGACACTGTGACACAGTGATGCATGGATTAAGATTACTGGCCCAGCTGCAGTTTGGTCCTGAGGCACATGACACAGTCAGATGGCTTATGACAGTTTATACACTTACAGTTAATGATGCTCGTCTGTGTGGGTGTACTTGAGCGTAACGTGTCTGTAGTGGCTGTAGGATGACACATTAGCAGGATTAACATGAGCAGTGGTGAACTGAGTTATGTAAAAATAGGCACAGCAAGCTACCTTGAAGGGATCTTTACTTCTGCCCTTGTAGACCTGGATTTCCCAGAGATCAGTTTGTGTGTCGTACTAATACTTCCTCAAGAAACAATATATGTGCTGAGGATGTACAGTAGGTACTATAGATGAATAATTTACAGTACAACTAGAGTACATCATGCCAAGCAAACTCCACACAGCCATGAAAATATGATCATACTCAGCAAAAACCCGTTGAAAAGACAATGCTGCCAGATGTCACAGCAGCTTTGAGAAATTCAGCTTATTAGTCCCACCTGGTTGGCTGACATAGTGCTTCAGTGGTTCAGTAGTACCTCTATGGTGGTAATTGATGAGATCCTGAGGCAACATAGCATTGAATTTCCATGAAGTTATTGAACTTTCAGTTGATATACAGTATTTCAAAAAAAGACTAAACTTGTTGATGTGGTTTCATTACCTGTCTCTTATTCTCATTCCTGATTTCTTTCTGTCCGTGTGTCCTTGAGGTATGAATCCAATCCCTCAGGATAAAAGAGTGTCCATGGGTCTCAATGGAGACCTGTACTTCTCCAACGTTCTGGCCCAAGATGCACATACAGACTACAGCTGCAAAGCTCGCTTTCTGTTCACACACACCATCCAGGAGAAGAACCCATACAAACTCAAAGTTCAGACAAGTAAGTAGGCAACACACACACACACACACACACACCTGAGAATCGTGATTAAGCAATCATGAATTGCCAATTTAAATAGTGCTGTAATGTCATTTAAACTGCTGTGCCCTGTTCTCTGTTTTATCTGCTTTGTTTGTTCTGAACACATACCACTCCAGCTCAAATAGGATATGACATTTTTCCATCTAGAGGTGATGTTTTGACATGACAGGCAATGCGTGAAACCTAACCTCTGATGATTTCCTCACATTGCCACGAAAAGAAAAGACCGTGAAATGTCGGGTCTTTCTTTTAATGGTTTTGTTTAATATTCAGCGTCACTATGTTGTCAGGCTGTGTGAATGTGTTTTTATGCAGACTGATGTGCCACTGTGTGTGCCTGTTGTTTCCAGAGGAGCCATACAATGACACATCATACAATACCTCTGCCCCCTATGGTGGTGAGTTTCTTCCTGTCAAGACAGTTCTGCTTCCTGTTCGTCTCCTAAGGGCGTAACATGGCTGCCATAATAACCTCAGTGAAGCTCAGTCTAACCTCCTAACTGCTCTTTACATGTGTACAATTTGTTTGGTTTCATATTACTGAGTTCAACTTGTTTAATTGTGTTCATTTTAAGGCTTCGCTGTTTTTAAAAAATGTTTCCTAGGATGTGAGCTGCAACAGCAGAACATACCTACAAACAGTAAATAACACCCATTATCTTGTAGTGATGAATGCCAAAAGCTTGTAGTCAGCTAATTGATTGTGGAAGAATTAGGTGAGTAAAGGCCAGTGGATGGATCATCTCAGAAACAGCAGGGGTTGTGGGATGCTCCTAGTAGGCAAAAGTGATTTGTGCCTGATAACGGGTACAAAGGTACGTAGGTAATCTATGAAATTATTTATGACAAAAGCCATGCATGGGAGAGGAACAAAAAAAGAAACAAAAACCCCCACACATAATTTAATTTCACGGTGCATGTATTTATTCCTCACACGTAAATTCGAAACCTGCACGTGTAGAACTCAGCAGCCACACACACAAAGAGGCCGTTGTGCACTCTCACAATAACTGTCACGGGCCACATTAGAGCTGTTTTAAACTGTATTTGTTTACAACTGGAAAATAAAGTTTGCAGAATTATCAGCAGTTTTTGTTTGCTGTGTAGCTGCGGAAGTACTGACAAACTGTCACTGGATTACTTCTGTGCTGAATAAATCTTTAAAACTCCAAGATTCAAAGACAAGTTCTGAAGCCTCTGCACTCCGGTCCCATTAATCTGTTGTACAGCATCACAAACCTTTTTATCCCTGTGGAAAAGGAAAAATTTTCCATAATCAATTGAGTAGACCAAATTTTGTACTAGGTATGCCACGTTTTTATGGTTTGCTGTTATCTCTGTGCAGCTAACCAGCAGATTAACTTCAGCTCTGTCTGTTGTAGAGCCATAACTCTAGTCTCCTGCCCTGACCCTGTAAACCACAGGGAAACGCCACACATCTGTTATCTGTTGTCATCTCTTGCACAATTTTCTTTCATTTTTCTTTATTTTAGGTAGATAAGTTTATATAGTTGTTTATTTACAAATGTTAATAGTGTTCATAAAGACAGTAGTAACAAGTAGTAAGAACAATAGTAAAGGGCTGCTTCTGATAGGTACTTAGATCTCTGGTTATTAGTAAAATTACTATTCACTGTTTCCACAATTTTATTTTATTAGTTTATTTTATATGAATCTAATTCTGCTAAATAGGATTAGAGCTTTAAATGGAGTTCAGTCAAATATCTGCCTTTGTATATTTTTATGAATAAATCAGAAATCACTAAGAAAGAGTTGACCTCTGCTACACATCAGTAACTTGCTGTCTTGAGGATTTGTTGCCTCTTTGCAAAGTAAAGTTTCCCAGGTTAACTATAGCTGTTGTTTCTACTGTGCACTGTTGGATGTACTCATTTATCACTGGCTTCACTTTAATACTGTAAATAAAAAAGAAAAAACTCTTAAAAGCTGAAGGATTCTAAGACACGTTTTGTAGCTCTGGTATGTGCAGGTACATGTGTTTGCTGCAGACTGAGCAGCTTTGTTGGCTTAAATGTCTGTATTTTGGCCAACGTTATAATTGCTACATCCTGGATGCACACTTTCTTTCCTGATTCCTGAATTATGAGGGTTTTTTTAAACCATAAAAAGGTTTGTGATGCTGTACAACAAATTAATGGGAGGCTTCAGAACTTGTCTTTGAATCCTTTTAAAGATTTATTCAGCAATTAAAGTAAGCCAGTGACAGCTGTCAGTATTTCCACTGTTACATAGCAAACAAAAACTGCTGATTCAGAAGTTTTGTTTGTTTATTTTTAAATATAGCCAATTATTTTTAGGCAAATACCAGAAATCCCTTTTTGGAAGAGGATCACTTTTTGCAACAACACCGGCAATGGCGTCGGCCACTTACGTAGGTTATAAGTTATGAGGGATGAGTCACAAGACATTTTGTCCACCAGCATCTCCACCTTTACCTGTCTTTTGGCCACCAGGGGCAAGTGTAAATGAAGTGACCCTGAAGTGACCAGAATACAAGAACTTACCAGCCGGGATTCTTCTTCACCTCCCAGCAGCTGACAGGCACACTCTTCCTGGTTGCACGGCTCTGATTCTGTGTTACTTGCCGCCCTTCCTTTTCCTTCTCAATTTAATTCAATTCAATTTTATTTATATAGCGCCAAATCACAACAAACAGTCGCCTCAAGGCGCTTTGTATTGTGGGTAAGGACCCTACAATAACACAGAGAAAACCCAACAGTCAAAACGACCCCTTATGAGCAAGCACTTGGTGACGGTGGGAAGGAAAAACTCCCTTTTAACAGGAAGAAACATCCAGCAGAACCAGGCTCAGGGAGGGACAGTCATCTGCTGCGACCGGTTGGGGCTGAGGGGAGAGAGACAGGACAAAAGACATGCTGTGGAAGAGAGCCAGAGATTAATAATAATGATTAAATACAGAGTGAAGTATAAACAAGTAAATAAAGGTGAATGAGAAGAAACAGTGCATTATGGG
>JAMQGT020009222.1:0-41395 GCA_024447675.2 Pterophyllum scalare | reverse complement strand
GGGCTCATCATGGATTCTGTTTTTATATTTATTCTTTACACTCAGACCATTAAACACCACCCGGGCTGCAGCAGAAAAAAAAACTTTTTTTTCCCAGATTCAGTCTTCAAATAGGTTAAACTTTATTAATATAGCAGCTCTTTTCTCAGTCTTATTAAGGGTGGCACTCACAGGGATCATTTTGTGCTGAAGAAGACTCACGTGACCAGTGAAACGCACCTTTTCATGTGAGCGTGCTCGTAGCTGGAAGCAGAGAACGTTGATGAGCACCGTTGTGATGCCCGTTATCTCTGGCTGGGGTTTTGTTGAGCCAGCTAACACAAAGGAAGCCTGGCTTTGATAAACTTAGTCACACTCCTCTGTTTGCAATTCTTGAGATAGATTTCTTTCTTCTTCTTCTTCTTCTTTGCTCATCCGGATGCTAAGTTCAGCTCCTGCATTTGTGTAAATCTGTCAAATAAAAACAACGTGTTGCATTGTAAAAAGTTGTGTTATGGGTACAACACTGTTCTGCAGCATAATTTGGGTGGACAGTATGTGCCAGTGTAATATCCAGATGAATGGCGTCACAGCAGAACGTTGCACCGCACTGCTTTGAATGCTTTGGTTGATCGTTGCAGCTTATGAATGAACCAGTGAGCTAACTTGCACACGTTTGTCAAACTGGACCGATGTGTTTCCTGATTTTGTTTTTAAAAAGTCAGACAAATTACTGCATAAATGTTTCTGCCTTTCATTTCTGAAGGTTGAACATTGTGAAACATGTGCAGGTGCTTCTAGCTACCAGCTTCTGCTCAAAAACCTGTTTTCCTTGTTGTGACTTCATTTCTTCTTTTGTTCAGCTGCAGTTCATACCACCTCTATCTTGTATCCCTTATCAGCAACAATGTGAAATGTATTGATGTGTTATGAAACCTTTTTGAGTACTTATGTAGGTGGAAGCAATCAGTGAAGCAGAAGAAGAGACCTTTGCTTTTAAATAAACATGTATAGCATCACTGATGCACCTGGCTGCCTCTTCTGATTTAGAAGGCTACCCTGGAGATGGAAATAAATCTCATTTGCATCTGAATGTTTTCAACCAGAGATACCAAACGAGTACATGTGAATGCATTTTTACCTGCACGTGAGTTTGACTGCTAATGATCGTACCGATGGCTGCACCTAAGGAGTCACCTCAAGCAGTGAATAAGATTGGATTTCTTTTTGCTGATGCAGCTCCACTTCATGATGTAGGCTAATGAAAGAATGCTTATTTTTTCTACATGAACATTTTGTCTCAGTGTGACTCACCACAGCCCTGTGTGAGGCTCAAACCGATGTGCTGTTGTTTGGTCTTTCTGCAGCGACAGCATGCCAAAGCGGATGGCCCTGATCTGCTTCCTGTCTCTGGTCATGCTGATGAGCGTCCTTGGAAACCTGCTGGTCATGGTGGCCGTCTGCAAGGACAGACAACTCAGGTGGGAATGACCTTTTTAAATACACTTTGTGTGATTGGCTGATGCTTACGAGAGAGTGAGCGACAGTCAGAGCAGCAGAGCGTGAGAGCTTTGTTGCAGAAACACATAAAACTGCTTCTTAAAGTGGCTTCCAACAACAGCAAGCACTCACCATCACAGATCTCACCTTCATGAAGTGGGGGTGGGGGGGTATGCACAGTGAAGTAGTTAGAGGCGGAAAAACCAGCAGACACAGGTGGAGTTGGCAGGTCAGCCTGAGGATGGAAGGTCATGTGGGAGCTACTGTCACTTCAGTGTTTCATTTCTTCTTCTCCACCTTGTCTTTCCCTTCTTCCTTTGTGCCATCTCTGTGTGCACGTCTCTCTCTGATAGTTGGTCTCTTTCTGTCTTTGTCTCTTCTGATCTCAGGATATCTGAGAGCTCAGGGTGACCTTTGTCTCTGTGTGTGCGTTTGTGTGTTGGGAAAGGATAAGCCAGAGTAGTCAGATGTGTGTCGAGTGTGACTGTGAGAGTGAAAGAACTGGAAGTTAGGTTTCACTTGTGTAGAGAACTGCCTGGATGCAGTGTGTGGATGTGTCACCAGCTGTTGTGTATTTAAAAATCGCTGAGGGACAACGCCGCTGCTGTGATGTCTCACTTTGCTAAAGAGAGAACAGTGACATAGCATCTTTGTGTGTCTGTCTGCTGGGACCTAGCACAGACAGGAATGCTCAGCAGGGACAGCCCTGTGGTGAATGTGGGTGACAACAAATAAATGGGGACTCTTTGCACATCATTTACAGCCAACAAGTCTGTCCCAGGTGGGACAAGCTGTTATATGTTCTTTAACAAATCAGTCATTGTGACAGTAATCGTGTCATCATGTCATCACATACAGTCATTATGTGATTGTTGTCTGCTTCTGGCATTTTCATGGATATTTTCAAACAGCATTAACACTGAGGGAGAAACTTAGAGTGTGGATCGCTTTTGCTATGTTATGTGCTTGCACAGACTGCAGATTGTTGCCACCATCATGTCAGCCGTTGTTTTATTGTTTTCTGGGGCCTCACGTTTATCAACCATATTGTTATTTTGGAGCCAGAAATGATCATATTTGGATGACAAGATGGTGTGCTCAGTAACATCCAAATAAAAACCCAGAATCTTGCTCACCCAAACTGGAGCTCCGCCTTCTTGGATGGTCTGTTAGTCCAGTGAAGCACAGCAGCCAGATTATTGGCTAGCAGCTACAGCCACCTGTGTCACCATCCACCTGTCAGTAAAATTGGTGCTAATTTTAAGCCTCGGGAATGCCCAAATGGGTGAGTTTTAAAGACTTCTCCCCCATACAGCTGTTATGAAGAGGGAATTTATCTACAGAGACCACAGCAGTTTTTGTATCAGGCTGTAAACATGTTTATTTCTTTGAAGCTTGACATTTTAACATGGGAGTCTGTGGGCACTGGCTCAGTGCTGGAGCCTCGGCTGGACTGCAGAGAGACTGCAGGTTTTGGCAGGTAAATGTTGGCTTTCCTTATTGGAACTGGATGGAGCTGCTGGGTGATCCATTAAAGCCTGAGCTCCCTGTGAGGGGACCCTTCTTCTGAGATATCACATTTGGCTTTTTTTCTGATCCAACATTTCTATTCTGATGGGAGTTTAAAGCAGTTTAAAGTAGAAGTGAATCACATGCAAGTGTTTTTTTTTTTTTTTTTTTTAGGGTATATATTTAGGAGGAATGTTGTTACTTTTTTCAGGAACAATTCCAGAAACTTGGAGAATCCATGATAAGACATAAAAAAGTTTTTCCAGGTGCTTGTGGAGGCCCCCGCCTTATTTAGATGTTACACTTTCTGCTTTCCTTTCTTTTATCACCCATCTGTATGTAGTCTTGTTAAAATCTGTTCCTCATAAAGTAGATAGAGAAACTCAGATTACAGTTTAATGTCCATACTTTATATTCACTGTCACAGAGGAGAATAAAAGCTCCTTCTCATGCACCTCTGTTAGTGTCTTCTCCATCTCTCACTGCAGGGTTTGTCTAGACTTGGCCAGGCAGAGACACTCTCACGCACTTTGGGACCAACTTTTTCAAACTTGGAATCTCAATTACAAAAATGACATTTGCTTTCCCTTAAGTCAGTTCAGCTCAGCTTTATTTATGGAATGCCAGTTCACAGCTACAGTTGCCTCAATACGTGATATAATGTAATGTAAAGCCCTTACTCTATTTGAGAGGAAACCCCAACAATCAGATGATCTCCTATGAGCAGCACTTGTTGACAGTGGAACGGAAAAACTCCCTTGAACAGGAAGAGACCTCCAGCAGGATCAGGGTGATGGACGGGCAGCCATCTGCTGCAACTGGTTGAAAAGGGGGGAGTGAAGGAAAACTGCTCAGTGCATCAGGAGAAGTCCCCCAACCTTTAGCCTTTTAGCCTAATCTTAAAAATAGAGAGGGTGTCTGTCTCCTGAATCCAAGCTGGGAGCTGGTTCCACAGACGAGGGGCCTGAAAGCTGAAGGCTCTGCCTCCCATTCTACTCTGAAGTATCCTAGGAACCACAAGTAAGCCAGCAGTCTGAGAGCAAAGTGCTCTACAGCTTAGAGGCATTTTAGCACACACACACACACACACACACTCACTCACAATTAACACCAGCAGAAGGTGATTCAGAGGGTGGTAAAAAACTCATCATGAAACATCACACAAACACAACCACCTTTTGTTTCTCTCAACATGTCATATCAAGTATGTGAAAAGACCCCCCCCACACACACACACACACATACATACACACACACACCCCGAGTCGCCTGCTGCCACACAGTGTGTGTGTGTTTATACCTGACACTGAACAGCTCTATGAGCTCTGACTGTTATAAACTGATCATAGCAGGAACTTTGCTTCCTGCTATGATCAGTGAGCGGACGCGATCGGACGCCAGTGAACGAGATTTCCTACTTCATCTTTTCATGTTTGTGCTTCAGACCTGCTGGAAGAGTCAAAGTTTATTTATATTACTGCTGATTATTTCATTTAAAAGAGTAAGGAATGCAGAATTGATTAAAGGCACTTGAAGAGCTAAATGAAATATCAAATTAATTCTTTCATTCAAAATTAAAAGTAGAGACAAAGAATCCAAAAGAACAAAATAATTCTCCTTAAAAACATACATTTTTAAATGAAATTATCCATACACTCTAAAGTGTTATGTTTTAAAATGTATTTTTAGTATTAAAGTATTTGGGTGAGCTGCTTTGTTGATTTAAATATGATAAATGAAATCACTCTTCTCATGACCCTGCGTATGCTCCAAAGCTGGATTTGTGCAGGCCTGGATTTACTTTTGGATTTTCGTGCTTTTTTAAAAACTAAAATACAATTTTAATTCCTTTAGTATCCCAGACTGAACCCTGCCACCCTTTTACTCTGAGAACTTTCTCGGATGCAGAAATGAAATAAAAATCCTGTTACAGGGATTGAAATGAATTGTTGGTTTCATCATAATTGTTTCCAAGAAATGCATCTCAGATTCTTATGCTGGAGAAACAATTAATGCCTTGAGCTCTAATTTGTAAACACAGATTATGAGCTTCATGCTTTTTATTGGCATCCGGTTGTTTTGTTGCAAAATCAGATGGTTGTTTAATTTACATGCAGGAGACAATCCAAACATCCATGAACAGTTTGATGACAGCATCTACAATCACAGTAACTGATTTCATAAAGAAAAACATTAAAATCCTTTCCTTTTCTTATATCTTACATGTTGGACACTCTCTGTACATAACACCAGCCTCCCTGTAACCCAGTCTCTCCTAATAAAGTTTATTTATTCAAAGCACTTTCAGCTAAACACAGTATGTCATCCTAACCAAACACAGCGCCTCCCCCCCCTCGGGGCTTCTTAATGCTTTCTAAACTGCTCTGAATTACAGCCAACACAACTCTGTTTGTGTGTGTGTGTGTACAGTGTTTGGCTGTGATTACATAAATGTGTGTGCATTTACATGTTTCACATGTGCAGGATTAACTGCAGGCAGAGGTCTAACAGCATGTTTGGGTTAGAGGCACCAGATGGAAAACTTTCACAGCCGTTCACTCATACTGGGGCTATTTTTGGAGTTAGATAGCTGATGATAGCTGATGATAGCTGATGATAGTCGATGATAGCTGATGATAGCTGATGATAGTCAATGATAGCTGATGATAGCCGATGATAGCTGATGATAGTCAATGATAGCTGATGATAGCCGATGATAGCTGATGATAGCTGATGATAGTCAATGATAGCTGATGCTAGCTGATGCTAGCTGATGATAGTCGATGATAGCAGATGATAGCTGATGATAGCTGGTGATAGTCGATGATAGCCGATGATAGCTGATGATAGCCAATGATAGCTGATGAAAGGCGATGATAGCTGATGATAGCCAATGCTAGCTGATGATAGTTGATGATAGCCGATGGTAGTCGGTGATAGTCGATGATAGCTGATGATAGCTGATGATAGCCGATGATAGCTAATGATAGCCGATGATAGCTGATGATAGTCGATGATAGCTGATGATAGCCGATGATAGCTGATGATAGTCGATGATAGCTGATGATAGTCGAAGATAGCTGATGATAGCTGATGATAGTCGATGATAGTCGATGATAGCTGATGATAGTCAATGATAGTCAATGATAGCTGATGATAGGCGATGATAGCTGATGATAGCTGATGATAGTCGATGATAGTCAATGCTAGCTGATGATAGGCGATGATAGTCGATGATAGCTGATGATATTCGATGACAGTCAATGATAGTTGATGATAGCTGATGATAGTCGATGATAGCTGATGATTGCTGATGATAGTCGATGATAGCCGATGATAGCTGATGGTGCAGAGAAGGTTGAAAGTGACTGACTTTTGTCTGCTGAGCTGCTCGTCCAGTGTGGGACTATCTTCTGTGTTTGAGTGCCTAACTGACAGTCTGACTGCTGTCAGCTGCCTTTTTCTCCATTACGCCAACACACTTGACTACAATGACCACAGACAAACAGTGTTGTCAGTAATCAATAGCTCAAATTGATCTCTCACAATGGTTATACGTACAGGCCTTTGCAACTGACTGAAAGAGCAGCGTGCTGCCACTTTGTGTCAGGAATTGATTGTTAGTCTAAACGGCAGGAAATGTCTGTGTATGTGTGTGTTTGTGTTATGGTAAAAACAAGATAGAGTGAGTGTGTCTGTGTGTTTCTGTCTGTGATCAATAGTGTCAAAGGTGAATAAGATCATCTGCAGTAGATTGAACTTTTTCAGTCTCGTATAACACAGTGAGGTGCAGATCAGACTGTCAGCCTGCAAAGTAAAATCCATAGAATGTACTTAAAGATGGACAGTAGCTTTCAAGTGTGAACAGTGAAGCTGGTTGGAGTGCTTTAAGGCTGCATTCTCTTTAAATACCAGCAGAGGGCCACTCCTCTGATTTCTGATATTTCTACTTTTGGAGATCATGAGTAAAATAGATGAATAGTTAGATGAATAGAAGCTAGTTATTGTGTGATTCAGAAGTTGCTACACTATGAGTGTGGAGTGTCTTTGGATTCTCAGTCTCAGCTCCTGTTTCAGTGGTGGATGTTCATACTAAACCTGATCAAAGTTTCTAATAATGAGTCAGTGTGTGTACAGTAATCCTTGTGAGCTCAGGCTGCACTCTCAGCCTATCACTGTGTTTTTTAACTCATGGATCTATATGATGTCATACAGAGTGGCTGTTCCTAATGGTGTTGATTCATGTAAAAGGGAACTCTATTTATACTTTGAATCAAATAGGGTATATTATAGACAGTAAGCAACACAACATAAAATAAGTAATGTAAAGAAAAGTTGCCGAATCACCTCCCTAACAGCCTCGTTGCTCAGAACTGCTGAGCAGCAGGAGCCGCGCTGTAAAGAAAGATGAATAAGGACATACAAACATGTCTTTGGTGTCCTTTTTAAAGTTTGTCTTCTTTATCTTGGTGATACTTGAATACTGTAAATCGCCTCTGGCAGCTGTGTTACTGAGATAAAGAAAATCACCTTTGACACAGACAAAGGAATAAAGACTCTGTAGGCTGTTAGTCAAAGAAATCAACGTGGCTTCAATCCCTGAGTCTGTTTTGTACGCTTATATTTACCTGTTTTCTGAAAGAATCTCTTAATCGCCTTCTCTCTTTGTGGTTTTGCCTTCTTTTAGGTGTGTGTGTGTGTGTGTGTGTGTGTGTGTGTTCTTCTTCACTGAAGGTGAACATTGATTGTGTTCCACTTTAGTTGTTTGTCCTGTTCTCCTACATTCTGCTGTTCTTTCATTTGTCTTTGTTTCTTCTTTCCACTGTGCTTCCTGATCTTGAGCCAGGCCTGTTTCCTTCCCTTTTTTATTGATTGCTAAGTAAACTTTTATGTTTTGGTGATAATTTCCCCCAAAGCTATCATAACACCTTTTATCGTATTGTAATTTGGGTGTTCTGAGAAGGAACTAGACTCCTTTCTGACCTCACTCGAACTCAGACATGATGGATAAGCCACTCTGTGGGAAGGATCCGGACAGGTTTGAAACCTGACCGCTGGGATTTGTGGTCATTCGGTCACAGGAGCGTTGGAGTGGTTCCGCCCTGCTGTTGGCTGATAAGATGCTGGTTGCATTGGTATTCTATCCCCGCTCATGAGCGAAGGAGTTTTCCGACTCCAACGATGTTGGAAGCACTCTGATCTCTAAAATGCCACTGTGACTCAATTTTTGACATTCTGACTTTCAGCAATATTTTGTGTTCTAATTCAGCAAACCAGGCAGACTCAGACTGAAATAAATGGCCCGAGGTTATCATTTTGCTCAGTAATAAGTAAACATGGAATGAACAAATCATTTTTTTGGAAAGCAGGCGTGAGGTAAAAGTATTTTGACTTGCTCAGCGGTGCGTGCTCAGCTCCTCGCTGAAGCCTTGATGTTCTTTTTTATGAAAACCACACTGCGCAAAAGTAATGTGAAGAATGCACCAATAACCTGTTTGTCAGCAGTCTGTTTGTTTATTAAGATCAGTTCTTTACCGAGTGATTATTCACTTTCATTGAAAAGTGTCCATTTCATGATACACGATGACTGCTGCTGTTTGGTGCTCAACATTAAAAGGATTTCTCATGCTGTGTGATTATTTTCTTGTAATTGCTTTTCTTGGATCTATTGTTCTGCAGCCCTCCAAGTAAGATGAATGAAAACATTTGGCTGTAGCAGAACAATTCGGCTTTGGCTGATCGTTGCAGCTCTGCATCATTTATTTTAACTCTCACTGTCTGTGTGATGTTGAAAAAATGATGCCAAAACCACTTCATATTAGCACAAATGTAATGTTTTCAAATCATGACTGTCAGAAGAAAATCTGTGCATCTGATATGAACGTCACTGGAAATCAATCATGATCGTTCGCTGATGATGAATTAACCGGAAGAATCGCTGACCCTGCATTTTCCCGTCTCATTCTCCAGGAAAATCAAGACCAACTACTTCATTGTCTCTCTGGCTTTTGCCGACTTGCTCGTGTCAGTACTGGTGATGCCATTCGGCGCCATCGAGCTGGTCCACCAGCACTGGATCTACGGCGAGACCTTCTGTTTGGTGCGGACATCTCTGGACGTTCTGCTCACCACCGCGTCCATACTGCACCTGTGCTGCATCGCCCTGGACAGGTGAGACTGTCTGATCCTGTTCTCGGTGTGTGTGTGTGTCTGTGTGTGTGTGGGTTCGATCTGGCATCATCAGCGACTTAACCAGCACTGCTATCATTTGCATTCTTATTCAACCACTGTGTAGATCTCACACTTGGCCTGTTCTACGCATGAAAAGGACACACATGCTGAAGTTGCAAGCTGAATATAACTACATTTGGATAAGGGCCACATAGAAGTGTCACCTTTGATTGGCTGGCTGGTGTCCATTGATTTCACAGACCTCTCAACCACATGCTGTACCTCTGAGGGAGGAGTTTATTCTCTGTTCTTAATTATTCATCATTTTGCAGGAGAGTGCGGTGTGTGTTCTTCTCTTGTTACACAAAAAGAAACATCTTTATGAATCTTCCAACTTTAGAGTGAAGACATGTTTAAAGTCAGATATCATCAGCATATGCTTTATGATCCTTTTTTGAAACTCATATCAGATAATCACATTTGATGAGGTTGTAACTTGGTTGGAAAGCTTCCGGATTTTTAAGTTGCTCATAGGAGTTTATTGAGCTGCAAAGAGCAGAGTAGGTGAAGGTGGAGGAGTTTAAATACCTGGGGTCAAACATCCACAGCAATGGGCAGTGCACAAGAGAGCTGCCAGAGTTTGAACCTTTCGATCGACCTTTAGATTTGAATGATTTTATATGGAATGAGCCTTAAAGTGAGTGCTGTGTAGCACTGCAGGTTACTGCTGGATGCTGAGAAACACTGGACTGTGTATCATTCAGTAATGAAGAAAACAGGGAACAGACATGAGCAATACTGGGAGGGCCTCTGTGACCTGTCTGAGGCATCCAGGTTGGATGCAGAATAGATGTTTAATGACCATGACCATCTTACACTTATGTGCATATATTTTTAATGCAGAGCCACAAACGCAGGAGAATTTCAAATTAGACAAAGCAAAGCTCGGACCAACAGCAGAGGAGGAAACGGTTTCTTCATTAAATGATCTGACTGGGGGAGCTTTGTATTCCTGTGTATGCACAGCTGCCACAGCTTCAGTTACCAGTTCATAGTGAGGCAATCGCCCTTCATTACCCTCGAGTCCCTCGTCCCCTGTGAATCATACCAAATCTACTGTGCGCTGTATTTTCCTCCCTTACCTGCTAATTTCCTGCATACACATTTCCTTCTTTTATTGTCCCTGATGGAGAGCCGTGCTCTTATTTATTATTCTGCCCCTGAGTCTGCGTTTGGTTTTTTTTTAGGTCTGCTTCTGTTGCTCTGTTTTCAAGTATGAAGTTACTGCTGTTCCACACACAACTGAGTCTGGACTGTCAAAGACATTTTGTCTTCTCACAGTTTAAAAATAATGGATGAGCATAGCACGCAGAGCTACAAATTGCACGCAAAACAGAGCAGAGATGCCATCACTGTATTATCAAAGATAAAAATCCTTTGATGAGCTTTTGAAAACAGCCTACATGCAGGTGCTTCACGCAGGTGCTAGTCTTTCTAATCAGAAGTTAATCAAGTAATGTGATAATTAATGAAAAAATGCCCTTAAGCTATAATAACATGCCATTATGGTGAGAACGGGGCCGGCTAAGCACGGCAGCTGCGTCTGTGTCATTAAATCAGTGACTGACTTCCGTGCGTTGAGCAGTTTGTAAGCCATCAAGCAATAATTACAGGTTGTCGTGTCATCTGAGAATCCCATCATGTTTGTTGTATTAAAAGCCTGAAATGATGTCACCACGTGAAACTGCAGGATTTAACTGTGAATTAATGAAAGTGTCAGTCAGTGGTAGCAAAATGGAAGAGGAAGTCTGGAGCTCCATATGGTACAAAGCCCAGATTAAATGTTCCTCTCTGCACAGCGCTCTGCTGACACTGTGTATATGTTCTGCCTAATCTTTAATATATCCAACAAACAGACACACACTAATGTTCACATACTGGAGGAGAACAGAAACAAAGCCACTGAAACAAATCGGAACACTGGATTTGTTGCTAATCCTCCTTCATTACTGAAACTTGGAACCATAAATTCTTCTCTGCTTTGGTTTCATATGCAGCAGTGAGATAAGTGCTGTCACGGCCACACACCAGCAACAAACTGTGGCTTTCAGAGAAAAAAGAATTATTAAAAGAAATATTTTTTACAGCAGAGATTATAGATAATCATTATTCATTCCTAGGATACAGTTTTACTGTCCAGTAAAAAAAGTTTCTCTTAATTTTAGTCCATCCATCCGAGAAATTCATCAATCCATTATTGATTTCAGACGCGTTACTCTGCAGGAAATGGCATGTGTGTGTTTCTTTTTTTAGATAACGTAATGTGTGGCACTTTAACCCCAACACAAGCTATTGTGTGCAATGAAATGTGTGGAGAAGACGAGCGAACTGTGCCCTGTTATCATGTAAAAACATGCAGGTCCTTCTGAAATTAGACAGAAATCTTACTGGTAAAAAATACAGCGGTTCACTAACAGCCTCTGAGCTTGTGATTGACGTATGCTTACAGGCTCCAAATAGAAAAAAAATACCATCTCTGAGTGAAAGCATCTGTGGTATTTCTCCCCCTTTAAATCCCCTCCTCCAGCCTCCATCTTTTTCTTACCATTTATACAAGTTAATCAAGCTTTACAAGGTAATTGCCCCCATTTAGCCTTACTAGAAAAAACCTTGAAGAAAAGAAATGCACTCCACCCACGTGCTTCATACAGCTCACTGCTGTGAGGATAAGAAAGCTGCTAAAGGTGATGAAGATGAATGTGTCATTTTTATCAAGTAAAACCTTTTCTGAGGGGACCCCCCCCCCTCCCATGAAAACTTTATTTATCATAGGACTAAATGTAGTTTATTGACATACTTCAATAAAAAATGCCTTCTGCGTTGTTTATGGACCACTGAATCACTTATTATTCATATTACAGAGCAGAAATCAGCAGTTTTAATGCTGTCGCTGTCTCTGTGGATTCTGTGGACAGGACCACTAATAAATTATTCGAATGGTTTTGAATGTCTTACTTTTTTCTTTTTTTTGCCACCAAACGCTCCTTTGTTTTCCTTGCTAGAAAAAAATCTTTAAAATATATGTTTGATTAATATCTGTATGCTGAGCCAGCCTTTTGATGCTGTTCCTTCAGTTTTATTATGTTCAAACTGATCAAATTTGAGCCAGAAACAATCAAAGATTGCCTCTGAGCTTCACGGTTTACTTTATTTAAAAAGGGACCATGTACAATATTAACATCAATGTAACTATTTGATGCATTGTACCAGAGTTAGCCTAAAGCTAATTTGCATCTGCGGTTCCACTGAAGCCCTTCCTGTGTGCACACATTCACCAGCAGCCTTGAGGCTGTAAAAGCTGAATTGAAGCGACAAAAACCTCCAGTTTGCCGTCGCTCCTCGGCCGTTCAGAGGGCAGAACTTAGAAATGCCCATGAGCAAGGCAAAGAATCCCTGCTGGAAAATGTTTTAACCCTAAGCACACACCATCTTTAAAGCATGCGTGTACCTTTTTTGACTAAAGGTTAAACCGAATGAAAGCGAAGAGAAATGTCGTTTTTGGCCCGTGTCACCGCTCTGAGTCTGCTGGAGGTTCAGTTCAGCCTACTGGCAGATTTTGGCATTTGCCTTTTGGCTGCAGGGGGGCTGTGGTTCAGCGGGGCCCGACCCCGCTGCTGTTTGAAGACACACAAACTGAGCGCAGTACGTGCTGAGAGTCAAACAAACACCAGTACACTCATCCATCCATGTGCACACACACACATGCATGCACAAATACAAGTGTGTGTGCTTCCACTGGCCTTTTGGAACAGCTGATCGGCACATACATTTTCAAATATTTTGATGGCGTTGGATATGGTTTATCATTGGAGTAGCCCTCTGGACTGAAGGGGATATTGATGAGCTTGTTTTTGGACATCGGAGCCGTTTTTGTAACTTAATCAAAGCTGAATTCCTCCCACTGCTCACTGTGGGGGTGAACAGAGGGAACAATACAGAACATGCACCACTGTTCAAAAGCCTGCAGACCTAACTGTATATTCTAGGTGCACTTTAATCTATTATTTTTATAAACAATGAAATATAGAACTTTAATGCTGTATGAGAAAACCTGGAAGGACTGAGGCTGGTGCTAATCCTGAGTCTAATAGAAGGAAAGAAAGCAGACTTGGTGGCAGCCTCCTGCTTCATGGTGCAAACCACAGACAAGTCAGTGCTGCTACAACTCAAACAACCGAAACATTTCAAATCTTGTGGTGACAACTGAGCAAAAAGCAGATGGAAAAACCACTTTTCACAGCAGGGGTGAGGGGCAGGTAAGGAAGACTGTCATTTGTAGCTTCCAGCATCTTAAAACAGCTTTTATGAGAAAGCACCAGCACAAGAGAAGAAGCCCTAAGTGTCCGAAAGGAAGCATCTGTTTACTGTTTACAGAGAGCACAAACACTGTGAGAGACAGAATCACACAAACAGAATGACAATGACAAAATAATGAACATAGTTCCAGCATATTCCTGTCTTAGCATGTAATTTATCATTTTTATGTATTTCTCTTTTTTTACTACATACAATTCATAGAAAATATTTCCTGACCCAAAAATGAAAGAAAAACTTTTGGGACATGCAGAGATTGTTGTGTTTTTGTAGTGTGAAAATGAGCATTTCAGCGCACTCTGTTATTGGAGGATTTCAGCCAAGATGTCTTAAAAGAATACTTTAGCTTATCCCTCCCATCAATGTTATAGCCTTTTCCTGGAGTTTAATGCAGAGAGTCATTGTAAAGCATTTTTTCTACACATTGGGAGCTTTGTTCATGTGCAAATAGGGGGTCCGGGGAATTGAACCCCAAACCTTGTATTTGTAGACCTAGTGAGCCTCCAGCTGTGCAGGGGAGTCACGTCATTCATGCAGCGGTGCACCAGCTAAACCGTCATGGAGAATGATTTTGTTATTTTCCTTTTTTGTTTGCTTTTATTATTTTTTCTACTTTGCAAATTATTGCACTCATTTATTTTTTGGTCATTCAGCCACTTCACACATCATTTACTTGTCCAGGCATGACAAGCAGCCACCTACCTGCAGAAGCTACTTGAGCTCATAATTCAATTTAATTCAATTTATTTTATTTATATAGCACCAAATCACAACAAACAGTCGCCTCAAGGCGCTTTGTATTGTGGGTAAAGACCCTACAATAACACAGAGAAAACCCAACAGTCAAAACGACCCCCTATGAGCAAGCACTTGGCGACGGTGGGAAGGAAAAACTCCCTTTTAACAGGAAGAAACCTCCAGCAGAACCAGGCTCAGGGAGGGGCAGTCATCTGCTGCGACCGGTTGGGGCTGAGGGGAGAGAGACAGGACAAAAGACATGCTGTGGAAGAGAGCCAGAGATTAATAATAATGAGATTCGTTTGTATCGAACTCACTTTAGTTCCCAGGTACCCTCGTGCAGCCTGTCTGGACTGGCTCTCCATCTAAAGGGGCTGAATAGGCATCACCAGAGGCTAGTTTGAGTCAGCAGCGAGGAGACACGGCCAGCTGTCTTCGTCTGAGCGCCTGCCCTGCCTCCTCTCCTCTTAATCATGTGAGCACTTGGTGTGATGTGAGGTTATTGCTTTAGTGGCCCGGATACAGGTCCCAAGGATCGGATTATTTTTATTGGCAAGAATGACTGTTTGTTAGATGTTACAGACACAAACCTTTTACCTTTATTCAGAGAATTACAAGGTTAATGTGCGCATTTCAAACTTTAACTGCTAACTGGAGGCGAAGCATACAGCTCAGTTTGATTAGAAATGATTTCATCATACAAATCAGTTCGTAGAAGTCAGTGGTTTAACATAATGCAGCTGGATTTAAAGAACTGACACTGGATATTTTAATTTAAAAAAATCGGAGGGTGTGAGAGAAGAGTCGCACAGCTGCACCACAGATCAGCTTCAGTGCCGTTAGTCCACTATGGAAGAATGAGCAGAAGGTGAAGGTTAATCTTCTTCTGCTCGTGATGAGTACTGAGAACGAATCATGAAACATGGCTTTTTATACTTTTCCAGCTACCTCACTACCGCGTGTGAGTTCCTTTAAAGGCTTAGCCTTTTGGAGCATGTTTAAGTTTTTTATTTATTTATTTTTTTAAACCTTTATTTTACCACGTAAAAATGTTTGAAAACTAGTTCTCATTTACAAACACGACCTGGCCAAGAGGCAATGCAACTGTCTCACCAATAATATGGCTGCTGTGGGGTTCATTGTGCCAAAAGACTGTTCGAGAAATCTGAGATCCAGTTTTGAGGAGTGAAAGTGTGGGATTTTATTTTATTAAGTTGGCAGAAATGTGTGATTTTGCTCAGCACTGAGTCCTATTTGCAGCTCTCTATCAAAGCCAGGTCACGCTGGCTGATGATTTTATCACTCCAACCTCTCCTCCAAATCGGTCACTTCATACTACCATGGTGGCGGGCCTATAGAGCTAACACTGAGCATTCACATTCACTGGCTGCAGCTGTCTTTACATGCAGTCTTTGGTACTGAAGTGCTTGATTTGAGACACAGCACCAGTTTCCTGAGCTACGTGCTGCAGTATTATAATTCTCTGTCCCTGGTTTCTACTCAGGTGGAACAGCCAGAAGACCACCGGGGTTTCCCAGTCCAGCACTATGAGCGCTTAATTAGAATTCCCAGACTGGCTTATTTCATAGCACAGGTGGTACTAATAACATGAACAGGCTGTCACACCAGAATAAAACAGAGCCGTCCTCTGTTCTAGCGTGGTAGCCACCAGGGATGGAATTCAACCATCATCCAGTCATTTATATTTGTGCTTAACTTGTCAAAACAGCTCCAGTGAACAGGGGCCACCAGCTGGATTCTTGTTCTCTCAGCTTGAAACGGGTCAGAGGTCACGGTGGCTGCTTAAAGAAACGAGAATTCCAAAGCACTCAATTTAAAACAGAAACTGAAATCAGTACACTAAAGGCACTTATTATGTGCGGGGGTGGAAACAGACACGCACACAAAAAAAAGTGTTTTGCTCTTTTTACAAAAATATGTTGTTTGGAGTGAAGTGGAGAAGAAAACAGAGAGCATAGAAAAGAAGTGAGCAGCTGCAGGATGGAGCTTCTCATTCACCTACTGGAAGCTGAAGGAGCTGAAAAGAAATGAATGAAAACTAAAAATAGCACAACTGCCACGAGGAGGATGCTACAAGTCAACAACCCACAAGACTGAAAGCTAAATATAAAGAAACTAAATGAAACAGCGTGATCTCATACACTGGATCCCTGTAACCGTTGGGAACGACGTCAAACTAAAGTTGTTTTTTTGTGTTTTTACAGCTGTGGATGAATTCTGCTCTGACAGAGTCGTAGCAGATAGAAGAGATGCACATCACAATAACAAATCAAATCATATTGGGATGAATTGTGACAAAGCAAAAAAAATTGAATGATCATTTTTCTTCAACAGATAATGCTGGAAAGTTCTGCTGTTATCAGCTTCTGAATAATCACATGATGTTCATCTGCAGGTGGAGTGTGGTTGGAGTGAAACGTCTTAGATGTTTGGATTTCCTCTTTCCACGGACACTCTGAGGAATCTATAACTGTGCAGCGTGCTCCGAGTGGGAGGACAGCAGATTACAGCCCGGGGGAACGGAGCCCACTCAGGCAGCCACGGCTAATTGTGTGGCTCTGCGACTGAAATTATTGCACTTTATTTAGAGTAGAAGTAGATGCTGCTGATCATATTGGAATACAGAGCGCCTTCAAGGATCAACATGGCAGTGACATCGCTCTGCAGCAAAGACCTGGCTTCAAAACCATCTGAGTCCTACAAATGGAAAAAGAGATGACAGAGAAAGAGTAGAAAGGCGTGAGTAGGTAATGAGATCGTTTCACCGCTGGTGTCAAAGTCATTTCTCTGGTAGCAAAGGCACAGCAGAGAGATATAGAGGAAGAAAGGTGGAAGCAGAAGGCAGATGGGCCGTGGCTGCTCCAAACTGAGCTGTGACCTTTTTACAATAGAAATGCTCCATAGAAGAGCTTTTGAAGTCTTCTTCCATTATTAAAGCTGTTGTAGAAATCGGCCTTCTTGCTTAATGCCATGCCTAATAATTATTGATTCTATATCTTTTATGAAAGACTCCTTGTCATGCAGAACAGCAGCCAGCAAGCTGTATTTTAGTATCATTTTCCACCAAAAATCACCGAACCTGCCAATAATGACATCGCTCTGAGGCGTGGCAGCTGATTTGAGTGTAATAAGCTGGCTCATGTTCAGTCTGAGAACGAATGGGCCGCTCTGGTTGTTGGATTAAATGACCCGTTTCACTGAATTCATTGTCTTTCTCGCCGCAGACAATGAATAAGCTGCTGCTCGTGTAACACTCCGTCAGCTTATCAGAGTTTTGCTGCGCTTTCAAACAACACATACTGAACCCTCCCCCAAAATCAGCAACTTTTAAAAAACCCTTTCACTGAACAACCGTGCACAGGTTTGTGTTAAGAAACCTCACACTTCACCTTTGCGTTGTGACAGGATTATTGTGCGTCATCTCTCATCTGTCAGTGGGGTGTTGGCCCCACTCAACAGTTTTTAACCTAAGACACTCAAAGACCGTGCGGGTGCAGGTGGGTGCAGGCGGATGCAGGTGGGTGCAGGTGGGCGGGGGCGGGTGGCAGCGACGGACCGTTGGAGGCAAATAGAAGAAGATGCTGTAAATCTGTAAAACCGAAGTAATCAAATGCAGAGTCTGCTGCTGTGAAAAGAAGCAGAATGAAGTAATAATCCATAACCAGAAACTGACCTCTGTTTTATTATTCCAGGACTGTTATTATATATTTATCTGCATTGATTCATATGAAATGTGTTGAGCTCCCCGGTGGAATCAGCAGCCCACAAAATATCAATACTGAAGTGTAGTTAAGTTATTTAACAAGAACTTAACTCAGATGATTTCTTTTGTCCTGAATTTGAACATCATTTAAATTCTCTTTATTCCAACTGATGCACAGCAGAACACAATTAAGTTTCCTGTGCACCGCGGCCAGGAAGTCCTCAGGAGCAAAAACAAAACAACATAAAGCTTCTTACATTTTTTACATCGTTGCATTTTCTGTGTTTGGCGTCTACAGCAGGAAATTTTCTCCAAGCTGTTTTCATATTTTTACATTTCCACAGAGAAAAGATTTGAATTTTCAAAGCATGCAAAGAGAAATTTGGCAGCATTCAGGTCTGATTGTTCCCAGAAATCAGCTCTGATAGCAGATAGCAGTGAGGAAATCTACAGAGAGAGATCTCAGAGGGAACTTAAAGCCCTCCTGGTCATGACATGCTGCCTAATCTCACTCAGGTTCATGTGTGTCTTTGTGCATTTATATTGGGGGGTGTAGGCATACTGTGTATTATGTGTGTGTGTGTTTGTGTGGGTGTATCGACATTTGTATTCATACAATACAGGGATTCATAGTTGAGCTGGACACACTGGGGAGTTGTGTCATTCAGACCTCCACATCCACACTTAAAGAATCAATCTGCAACCTTTCTACACGACTATTTTGGGAATTCAAATAGAAAAGGCCCTCTTGACCTTTCTTAATGCCACTGCACATGCAGACCACACACTCACTTCAAATTACTGATGGCTATGAAATGCCAGGCGCTGCAAATAGGTAATGAGGGAGGATCACAGCAGTGGAGGCAGAAATAAAACCGGCACAGTGCTGCTGATGGAATACACTGGATTAGCTCTGATCCAGCAGCAGAGCAGAGTTCAGTCAGCCTCGCGAGGATAAGCAAAGGTTACAAACTGATCGAGGTTGGAGTTCAGCATAGAGACCACAGTCAGGTGTGTCAGTGAAGTTGTGTTTGTGGCTAAAATGAGCAGCTCAGTGACTAAAACTACAGTGTGCTGGAAAGCAGGCTATACTTTAATAAAGTGATGTATTAATGTGTGTGTGTGTGTGTGTGTGTGTGTGTGTGTGTGTGCTGTCACATACACACACACACACACACACATATTAAACACAACATACAAATAAAAAGCTTCAATCAAGAAGGAAAACTCAGTAAGAAAGAATGCCAGAGAAGTCCGTTAAATAGAAGAAAGTGAACTCTGTCGTGCTGTTTGGGGTTAAGTGTTGTTGGTTTTTGGTCCTCAGGTAAATTTGGAGTTGTAGTTATAGTTTAGTGATTTTCTGACATCCTCCTGTGATCCCTTTTGTCTGTCCTCCTTTGTCACGTTTGTTCTTGTGGCTGCATTTCCCTGTTTAGTTTTTATTATTATTCACATCCTCTTTTGCTGTGCTAGTTAGCTGTGTTCTGTGTCGTGCATTTAATTTCACGTGCTCCCCTGTGGTTGTGGTAATTGTGCGCGCCTGTGTCTCGCTTCCTCCCAGCTGTGGCTAATCCTCATTAGCCTTCAGTGTGTATAGTCCGGTGTGTTTCCAGCTGACTCCTGCATTTATGCTGCTTTGTTAATGAGTTGCTGGATGACGTATCCACTAATAAATGAGTGTTTTCTGTTCCTCCCGCCTGCCCCCACATGTCTGCATCTCCCAACACACTACTTCATGACAACAATAATGTAATCTTCCTGAAGCGTGGCCTGAAACGAACACACACGGCTCACCTAAAACACACTTTTGTGCACCATGCAAAGTCACACGTGGACGGGTGAGGTCCAGGGGGTCAGTTTTGGTTGGTTGACTTCATCTGTTTCCTGTCACACTGGAACAGGCCTGGGTTCACTGAGCAGATAAAAGTGGATATATGGAGGCTTAGTTCCCATCAGGAACGCCACATCTGTCATTGGAGCTTTGATAAAGGGATTAATCAGGCATTTTATGCTTATTCTTCCTTTCACTTCCTGCTTCTGTTTCCTTCTTTGTTCTGCTCACCCTCCTTTCCTCATTCTCATTTCTCTTTTCCTCTTCCTCCTTTTTTATTATCACCCTTTTCAGAAGCTTCCTCTTCTCCTCCTCTCTCACAGCTCTCCTTCCTTTGGTGGCACATCTGAGATGGAGATGCTCTCGCTTGTTTGAAGAGGCAGAAGTTTAAACTGTGATTTAGCATCAAAGGGAGGGGAAAAAAAAGTTAAAAATAGAAGAAAAAACTAAAGGATAGGACAGGGTCAGGGTTAGGCCAGAATGAGGATTGTCTTATTTAAAGGACTATTCCCATAACTAGTTTAGTCTTTTGTCCCCTGACCCTTGATGAAAACAGCGCCTGTGATTTGGAGCGTGGCACATCCAGTGCTCTGCGTACTTAATGTAGGGTTACCGCCAGATGCATCAAAGGAAACGAGCTATTTGTGCCTCCAGCAGTGTCGAATATGTCATGGAGGACAAGTGATGTGCTGCACCTGACAAACTGAACTTCCTGTCTGCAGCAACCAAGACAAGCAGACAATTTACTGAGCAACAGTCCAAAGAAGAGGCCACAGATGGGCTGCGATGCTCTCTGTGAAGATCCCATGCTCTTTGATTTTCAGCTGAGGCTCAGGGACGCAAACTGGTGGGTGGTGGTGGTGATTTTTTTTTTTTTTATAAAGGCCAATACAAATGTAGTCAAAGGTTGAAATCAAAGGAGAATAGATGGGGAATGAAGGCAGAAAGACAAAAGTGATGGCGGGAGAGGAGGCAGAGAGATGAAGGCAGACAGACTGTGTGGAAATACAAAAGAGACACGATGAGAGACACACAAAGAGTCCTTACAGCAGAGGGATGGGAAACATTTCATTTCTGAAGTCAGTGCTAATTGGTGGTGGTTATTGGTGGCTAACATATTTTTGCAAATGCACTGACGGAAACCATCTTCTTGTCTCACCAGAAGAGCTCTTTGAAAATGGAAAAAAAGAGCCAGACTGGGGGAGCTGAGGAACACCAGAAAACAGCAGAATTAAGCCAGTTTATTGACATTGTTTCTTTGTGCTTTCGTCTTTGGCTCGTTGGAGTGGTTTTGTTTTACATGCTCAAAGGCCAAGTGAGAAAGGGGCTTGGACTTTTTGTTTCCTGTAACTTTTACTTTGTATCCAACAAGTTATACTTTCTAATTAATTAATTTTGAGTCATTCTCTTTCACTCATTCTTCTCGTCGTCTGAGGTTAAAACAATGTGCTTGTGGTAGTTTTTAATGAATGTTGTGTGAGTTTGCTTCCTGTAATCACACTTAGACTCTTTCTGTTGTCTTTCTGCAGATACTACGCTATCTGCTGCCAGCCTCTGGTCTACAGGAACAAGATGACGCCCATGCGAGTGGCTTTAATGATCGGCGGCTGCTGGGTCATTCCTACTTTCATCTCTTTCCTGCCCATCATGCAGGGCTGGAACAGCATCGGCATCGACCACCTGGTGAGTGCTGCGGGCTCGGAGTCTGTGTGGGAGGGAAAGAGTTCATCGAGGTGGCTGAGTTGTTTTGTTTTTTTTCTTTGCGTCTCGCTCGAGATGCAAGTTTGTGGCAGTGAAAACAGGAGCTGCCTGGACGAGACACAAAGAACGAACCAGTCAGACGGAAAAAAGCCGAACAAAGTATGTTTTGCATAAACAGAAAAAAAAATTGGATTCTGGGAAGTTTTGTTTACAAGGAGGAAGAAATGCTTCATGTGTCGCTGTGGCAACAACAACAACATATCAGACACAGAGACAGATGGACGAGGCCACCGACAGCACAGACACGGAGTCGAGCAGTTTCCTAATGTCTCTGAAATCGGAACGTTGGGACTGTTGTGTTTAATATCGGCTACGATGCAAAAGCAGAACGAAACAGAGACGGTAACAAACAAATGAAAGTCATGCACTCACAAATTAGATCTGCGAGAGTCTGAGGGGGAAACGAGCCCACTAAAATAATACTGGCCAAAAATAAAATCCACTGTGGCATTCCTGAAAAAGTCTTATCCACTTATTTCACGTCTCTCTCTAAATGTTTCAGTTTTTTTCTTGTCAGGAACCATCTGCTCTTCAGCCCTCTCAAAGCTTTCCATTTGAAATTAATAATAATTTGAATTCAATCATTTTATTAGCTAATTAACGTTTTCCTAAACAGTGGAATGAGCGTCCAGGCCACTCTTGAAAAATACATTTTATCTTCAATAAATACACAACTAAAAAATGTATTTAAGTGTCAAGATTCTACATGTTCACTGTCTATACTGCAAATAATTCATATATACCAGTCGTAATGTCACAGTCAGCACTGAATGTAAATACTGACGAGCAGAGGGGGTCACGTTTAGGTAAACGTGTGAAAATCTGGCAGCTTTTTGGACCTCAGCACTCTCAGGAGGAACACTGTGTGTGTGGTTGATGGCTCACCTGTCTCAGGTGTAATGAAGTCACGCTCTGGTGCCACGTGCAGCTCTCGGACTTTGGACACACACGTATGCATCCCGTGAAGAGCTGCAGGAACAAACGCTGCTGCGAACAGTTTATCTCATGGTCGCATTAATAACCTTCACTGAACCTCTGCAGTTTAAGCGTGTATTCTGTGTCCTGGGATGTTTATGGATCAGTGTCTGTGCTGGAATGTGGACAAAAGGCTGCTGTAACCCATCCATTTTTTTCACTAAGTAAAAACTGCTGGGATACAGGAGTAGTTTGGGAGTTATGTGTCACTACATATAACCCTAACCCTTGGGCGGCTGAGTTATGAATCAGTCAAAAAAAGAGTGGAAAAGGATTTCACCCTGCTAGACAATAACATTTAGTAATATCTGGCCTGAAGGTCAGCACCAGCCCACAGACCATCTTAATCCTCCCCAGCATCCTTAAGGGAAACAAAACAGTCTCCCCTCAGAATGAATGAAGGCAGAATGAATGAATAATAGTTATAATGTTAATGGATCTCTAGGCAAATAACTGTAACTGCTCATTTAGACATCTGTGGTGAATCTTTGCCATGCTGCTGTTTTATGTGTGAATAACCGTGTGGTTGTGTCCCTGTGTTTAACTGCGGTGCCAGCCACAACAGAAGCATATAAAAAAATAAAATGCAGCAACTTTTTTCCCTGCTGGGTCCTCGCTCTTTGTTGTGGTCAGTTTGCTTTGGAGGCAAACATATTTGAGTTTTTCCATTTCTTTGTACATTCCCTCACATCCATTCTGAGACTTTCAGCAGTATCCCTCCAGGACCTTACTGACGTCTGTGAGTCCTTATATTGAGACGATGATTATGATTCTGTCTGTGATGCATCCAAATCTGCAGTGAAAAAGTGAAAAGCAAAAGTGAGGTTTCCACGGCGGTGCAGGTCAGGTCACGGCGCCGGGTTTGAGGAGCTCTTTAAGCTGAGTCTTACAGACCAGCACATGTCTGATGTCATGACTGGCAGATATTCATGTAAAATACAAAGCAGTGGTGCATGTGCAGTAAAGGTGGTCTGTAGTGCAACGGCAAGTGTGAGTTGGCAACACAAGCGGCCTGAAAGTTCAACCCTTACACAGTACAGATGAATATGAATGGATATTGAACTATTTTTTGATCAGATTTAGTGTCGGTGAATATAAATATTTTAATCCACTGATGCAGGCATGCCTGTAATAGCAGATATTCCACAGCAGTCAGTACTTGTAAGATAATGCGGCGTGTTTCATGATGTGACCTGTGCAGTGCATCGTAGCAAACAATCAGTGAGATGTGGGCTCATTTTAATGTTGATACGGGATTTAAGCGGATTGTTGTGTGTGTGTGCGTGTGTGTGTGTCATGACCTCATGTTTCTATTCCGTTCTCCCGTGCGTGGTGCTTTTCTAACATTATCTCAGTGGGTGCAGCCCTCTGGAAAAAGCGACGCATTACACACTCATTTATATTCCATCTCTTCTCTCAGCTGCGGCTTTGTGTTTTAGAGATGATAGGTGACAGGTGATATGACGCTCAGTGTGATAAATAGAAATCTTTACCAAAATGACCATCACAAGCATTTATCTGACACATTTGTGAATGAAAACAAAGCAGAGGGAAGGTTAGAGCGCGGGGGTGTGAGGAGACTCTGAAAGAGGGAGAGAGACTCCCCTGCCACTGTTAACCTCGCTCGCCCCCGTCCATCTTCTCCTGAACACCAGGAAAACTTTCTTCTGAGCTGCCTGTCAACACGAGGCTGGCTCAGGTTGGCAGCAGTGACAGTCTCACACACACACACACACACACACACACATACAATGCAGTCCAACCAAAGTTCTTGCTGTACAGCAGCGGTGGCAGCGGCTCTCTGTGGGTCTAATTAGAGCTGCTGAATATTCGGAGTCATTTCTGGCACAAAACAAGCAGAATCCACATGCAGTTCAGGTACATCTCACAGCTGTTTTCACTGCTTTCTGTTGTTTTGATGGCTCTACGGAGGGAGCTCTGCGCTTTCACTCCCAATCGCTGGAACTGAAGAAAGCACAGTTTGGGTTTAGGATTTGGCGCGGTGCTGATGTCCCGTGAGACCTCGGCACTCGGTGGCAGATTTAGCAAAGATGTCATAGACATGCTTGATTCCCACAAGTTCAATGTGTCACCTCAGCTTTATATTAAACAGACTGGCTGAAAGCTCACGCTGCCATGGAAGCATTTAGTCGGTTTAAATTAAGAAATCCCAACAAAAATGTAAAAGAAGATTTTCTCATTTAATGCTGTTATCCGTAACTTCATATTTCAGCTGTGCTTAAAACTGTTGTTAATGCTTTTGTGACCTTTTGCTAAGCTTTTGTATATTTTAAGCATTGTTACAGGCAGTTTGACCTGATTATTTAAACAATTTTAACTGAACAAATTCTTACTCAAAGTTAAAGTGACATGTCCTCAGCCATCAGGTGAAGTCACATAAATCCTCATAAAAGCTTTGCTGTGTCTTTGCATGCTCAATAATTACATTTTAACAGTTGCCCCAAGGTGCTTATAAGATGGAGGTATTCACCACATGTGGCGTAAATGCACGGCGCATTTGGTATTTCTGGGCAAAGCTCTGGATCCTCCAAACATATCCGGCAATAACAGAGAGGATGAGGCCGTACGTGAACCACTGAGGTGTGGTTTGTGTGCTCGTATATATGCTCAGGTCTGGGATCATTGTGCACGCTGGAGCAGGACATCCAGTATCCAGTAACATCTGCTTCCGGATCCGTGCTCCACTTTAACTCGACACACTCAGCTGAAGAGAACATGGATGTCGGAAAGTCTGAAAGCAGAGTTGTTCATATTTACAAACATTTTATTAAATTAAGCAATAAGATGACACTGATACACGTCTTTTTTTATCACTAAACAGTAGTTAGATTACTTTCTGTAGTAACAGCTAATTGAAGTGCTCTCTCGCCACCACCGTGTCTGTCATCGATTGCAATCAAAGTCTACACAAAGACACAAACTGCAAAATTCACGCTGGGTGACTTAAAAACATGTCAGCACTGCACTGATTGTCACACAGACTGGATTTCCTGATGTTACTGCAGTCAGACATGGAGTTTAAGTGCAGCTGAAGCAGCTTAGAGATGGAGAAAAGGGAGAAGACTTGGAGAAATGTGAGTGAATCATAAAACTTCTTGGTAAGATTTGAAAATATTTGACTGAAATTTGACTCCAGCTGTAGGTTGGACTCCTCCTCCAACCTATAGCTGATGCAGCTGATGCAGCATGTTCTGGGAATAATGAAGGAGGTCTGTCACAGTTTGTCATGTGGAGGCTTGTAAAGGGACCTTTTAAACACAAGTCAGCAGGTCTGTTCTTTTCCTTCATCTGCGTGAGTCGTCTCTCCCGCCTAACTTAACCAGCGAGCGAAAGACACTGTAAAAACTGAGTGAAACCAAACAAAACACAACGTTTCCAAATGGCACATTAACCATTCTCTACTTGCAGTCGACTTTGTGACTTACTCCTCGCTCTGTAAAAGAAGGTTGTCATCTCCGGGCATCTAATATCACCTCAGGCTGTGCATCATGACTCTGACAACAAAGGACACTTTAGTGTACCTCTACAACACCAGCTGTATCTGACAGACAGGCTGCGTTTTATGCATTCATGCATTCAGCACATAGTTTATCAAAGAGCTATTTAGTAGCGTAATGAATCACCCAGTCGTAGCAACCAAAGAAAATAACAGCAGCACAGTCCAGCCGCCTGACTTTTCTTCCTAATCTTTCCCCAGATCGAGCTGAGGCGCTACAACAATGGCAGCAACACTACATCGTGTGTCTTCATGGTCAACAAGCCATACGCCCTCACCTGCTCCTTGGTGGCCTTCTACATCCCTCTAGTCCTCATGGTGCTGGCTTACCAGAGGATCTACATCACAGCTCGTGCGCACGCCCTACAGATCAGCATGCTCCAGCGGGCGGGAGGAGCCGGTACCAGTACCCCTGGTACTTCAGGTGCCAGCGGCGGGGTCGGTGCCGGTACAGCGTCAGACTCTGCCGACCATCAGCGGAACCACCGTATGCGAACAGAAACTAAGGCAGCAAAGACTCTGTGCATCATTATGGGGTGTTTCTGCCTCTGCTGGGCGCCATTCTTTGTTACCAACGTGGTGGACCCCTTTATAGACTACACAGTGCCCGAACAGCTGTGGGCCGCCTGCCTGTGGCTGGGCTACATTAACTCCATGCTGAACCCCATCCTCTACGCATTCCTCAACAAGTCCTTCCGCCGTGCCTTCCTCATCATCCTGTGTTGTGGGAGGCAGAGGTACCGCAGACCGTCCATCCTCGGGTCTGGCGCTCCCTGCACGGCCACGCAAATCAACGGCTCCACGCATGTACTCAAGTAAGCCCTCTCATCATTTCAGTGTTTGGGTCGGTTTATATTGGTGACTGTGAAACTTCTCACTTCTGGACTTCTCAGAAGAACTTGAAGAAAGGTGTACTTTAATATTTACTGCTTCATTGTCTGGATGTGCAGAATTCATTTGGCACAGTCACACTGTACCAGGTTTAATAAGAAAATTTAAAAAGCATACAGCACAGGGTTTATTAGTCCCATTTTTGCTGCAAGAAAAGGGGAATGATCTGCAGACAGTTAAAGTTTACCTGGCTGTCTGCACTCGTGCCCTTCTTCTCTAAAGTTTTAAAAATATTGGGAAAAAAATGCAAAACGGATTGGAAAAATACCATTTTATTCATACTATTTAGAAAAATGAACTAAATCTTTTTAAGAATGGGATTGTTTATAAAAAAGACCTCTGGTGTGCAAAGCCATCTTCAGTCATTTTTATTATCAGTTTTATTTCGTAATCATGTTGGTATTAGAGCACATTTACTGCAGTGTCTTTGGGCCATGCTCGCCTTCAGCATCTTAGCATTTCTGTTTTTGATATTTCAGCAGTAATATTAATACAGAGGGAGCAGTTTATCTTCCATCTGCCCTGCAGGCATTTCGTGAATAATGTACATAGAATAGGGCCAAAAGTAGAGTAGCAACAGTCTTCTGAGCTAGAAAATGGTGTGTTTTCATGTGTGTTGGAGATGGCTTTATCTCTATGAATACCCTTCCCTGTGCACTCAAAAACACTGCCTTGACTTTGGACTCCTCCACCTAATACAGTTTCTAAATGTAGAAAACGTGTTTTGCAGTGATAAGGGCGCACAAATGCTGGCAAAAGCAGCGGTGCTTACCGACAGATAAGTTCAGGAAATCCTCAACAACTCGTTTCAGTATCGCTGTCATTGGCCAGAGCTGAGCTTCTCTGACTCATCGACTTGTATCGGACTCCTTTCACAAAGTCTCACAGCCCGCTCCAGCGTAAATAGATGTGGACGGCCGGCATATTGACAGCTTAGTGGACTGACAGCCTGCACTCAGTGCAGATCAACAGAGCAGCTAGTAGCTAGGATTATGCGTTTGAATCTTTGAGGGTTTCTTGAGGGTTAAGAAAACTGCAGTCTGCAGTCAACTGACATCTAGTTCCCACACTGTACCTTTAAGGTGCTGCGAAGTATTTAAGGTGTTGTGTGCGGTACCTGAAACATGGTCCTCCTGCACAGTGGCATTTCACATCCTTTTGGAGTTGAACCCGAGCTGTAAATGACTTTGAGTCTTCATGATCTGACTGTGGAGAAACACACATCTGCTTGATGTTTTGATATCAAAGCAGCAGATGTTCATTCAGACCGGTGTTGATATGTTGAGACTTTAAGGAACTCTTTGCAGCCAGTTAATAACTGTTTGCAGAAACACAGCTTTGATCAGATGATGTGCATTCGTTACGTTTTCATTCCCTCGCTGACATTTGTGCTCCAGAGAACTGAGGGCGAGCTGCTAATGCAAGCCATGTCACATGGAAGTCATCTGTGCACGCATTCTTTCGATTATCAAATCTCACACAGGACCACCTGCGATTAGTAATATGTTCAGATGTGTCAGCGTCCTGACTGTACTGGACTTTAACTTGACCTTTCAGTAATTCGACAGCAGCCGTCTCGCTTTTGTTTTTGCTTTTTGTTCCTTTACATGTGATGAGGCCTAACTGTTGCCACACCTGTGTGGCATGGCATGCTTTCCGTGGTTTCTGCTGTTTTTGTCTAGAAATGGTTACATTTTGCTGTCATTTTGAAAAACATAAAAATTAATTTAGCCTGCACAGGAAAATAATAGCTACACTCTAATATTAATCTTCTATACTCCCAATAACAGAGTTTTCCAGCAGAGCATGTTATGTGCTTTCAAAACTCCATCCCTTTGTATAATGAGAGTCACTGGAAGAAGTCATTTTTAAATATTAGCACCTATCTAGTACAAATATTTGACTATAAGACGTGAGTTATAAACTGTGTTATTCACCGCACACATAATTAAACCTCCCGGTGTGCCACTGATGGGAACCCCACTGTGCACTGACACCTCTGGGCCTTTTTTATGCTGGAAGACATTCATTAGTGAAAGTTTTGCTCTCCTTGGTGAGCTGGATCAGGACGTGGGGGTTCTTTGGGGGCACCGTAGGAATGTACGCACATATCTCAGAGATTGAAAAAGGGCTCAAGGACACGATGGTTGGAGGTTCCAGCTGCTTTTGTGACCGCGCAGAATAAAAATATCCAAATTTAAGGCTTTTGAAAATGAGGGTAGTTCTAACACCCCACAAAGAACACGGACGCACAAATATGATTCCCAGGATATCAGTCAGCAGGTGACAGTTGTGGCATGTTTCTGTGTCGTATTCTACATCCTTCAAAGTTCAACTTTTTTATGCTTTTAGTTAAAAGCGTCCTATTTCCTGTGAACAAGCATCGCTCGTTAATGTCCTGTGATTACCTGGACAGATGTTATGTTGGAATGAATTTTGTAGATAAAACATAAATCTGTAAACATATTGGATATTGAGCATCATGTTGAAGGTAAACTATGACCTTGCTCCCTGACCTTGCTCCCAGGTGTGAGAGAACTAACCTGCATCCTTACCTGCCACCTCTGCTCACACCTGTCCCAGCTTCTCCAAAGCAAACTCTGTTTTATGAGCTGAAAAATAAATGAGTTGTGTAAATTTATTCATCCCTCAAAATAACTCAGTATACAGCCATTAATGTCTAAACCAGCGGCTGCTAGCATTTTAAGCTCTTTCCAGTAGGTTACCACCTGTTTGCCTCATTGCCTGAACACCTGAGAGGGTCAGTGACACCCCACATCACCGGTCAGACAATGGTAACTGAGCTGTAGTTGTGACAAAATAAAAGGAACAGGCTGGATTAGATTAGTGTCATTCTGTGCCACTGTGGGCTGATGATGAACCGTCTCTGTTGTGGTAGCAGGTGGAGTCTGTGGCTCGGTCCTGTTCAAGAACATGAATGAAATGCTGCTTTTATAAACAGCTCCTGCTAAGAGCTGCACGCGTGGCTGTGAGACCCTCAGATTCTCAGTCTGTGAAACAGTAACTTGTGTCTGTGCTGTTGGTTAAATATCAGTTCACTGTGTCTGCAGTTACTTCGGGTTTTCTGCTTTAAATCAGACCGTGATTAGGTAATTATAAAGCAAGCTAGTGTTTGCCATTTGGGGGAAGTTTGTCTGCATTAGTAATTTAAGAACTCCATGAGCTCTAAGATCGGGAAGCTGCTGTGAGATTATCAGAGACAAAAAGAAGCTGAAGTGTTTGATGCAGGCAGAGACGAGCAGATTAGTTTGTCTCTGGTGTGGAGCGGTTCAGTGATGCTGATGATGACTGCATTGATTCCCGGGGGGGGGGGGCCTCCGGTCTCACAGAAAAAACTGTCTGAAGGTACACATCAGAAAAGTCTCACAACAAAGTGTGTGTAACTGTGAGATGCCTGTTTTTCAGACCAACCTGGAAACAAATAGAAACGAAGGCGAGCTGTTTCTGGCTCGACCGCTGCTTCTGTGTGTGTCTGTCCTCTTTGTGTCTTTGCTGTGTCCTGTTTTAGTCTGGTAATCGTTTGTGTTTCATATCTCTGTTGGTTTTATTTCCTCTGGTCTTTGTCTTCATCCTGTAACTTGCTTTTTGCTTTGGTTTGGATTTTTTGTCTCTTCAGGAGGCTTTGACTGTTTGTCTTGTTCTGCTCTGCTGATGCCATAAGAGTACAACATTCTGGATAATTTCCTTCATATGTAGACAAACATGACGGTTTTGTTTTGCATGCATTACTGTGAGCGGTCGGAGGAAAGGCGGTATCCTGCTTTGAAACATTTTAGGAAATCTTTGACAGATTTTTTGCCTGCCGGCTGCGTTTCTGCTGGTTGTCGTATCAGAGCTGCAGTCTTGCGAAGGTGAATTCATTTAAACACAACACTCAAAGGGAAAGTGCTTTTGAAAACCACACTGAGTGGGGTTATTAAATACCCATCAGGCTATATTAACATATTACAGACTCACACCAAGCTCAACAGCAAAACAGTCAAACAATGAAACAATGTTGGTGTGCGTCTCTTTCTTTTGTATCTGATGTTTTCTACATGCTGCACAAAACATTTTTCCATCTATTCATCATCTTCATTATGCCCGCTGGGTTTTATTCATGTGAAAAGCACACTGGCATCACTGGAATTATTATTTTTATCATTTTTTTTGTTTTTGATATAAATGTTGAACTTCTCACCAAAATCATCTCCCTATGTAAAGGGCTAATTCTAGGGTAATTAAACCCCAGTGGTTCCTATTTTCCAGTGATTTCACACTAATGAAAATACAATTAAGCATATTATATTCCATTTCTGATGACAGAGCCCCTGAAAGCCTACACCTGCTGAAGTTTTAAACCACAGCAGGGCCCTTCAGCCTGACAGAGCTGGAGGAAAAAGCCCAGCTTGTGTAATAGCTTTTAAAATGCCAGAGGTATGTCAGCTCGCTCTGAGATTGGTTCTTTGTCTGGTACATTACAGTGAGAGCTCAGGAACGAGGCCCGAGGCAGGATTAATATGTGTCTGACTCACACGGGGCGTTGAAGTCGGGTTCTCGCTGTGCTCTGACATTATCCACAGGAAGTGACGACTGGTGTTCCTCCTCATTCGTCTTCTGCAAGTCGCACATACAGAGTCACCCTGAGCCTGTGCTGATCGGGAGGTTCATGATCCATCTGTGTGTGTTTGTGTGTGTGTGGTGCGCGTGTGGGTGTGAGTGGGTGAGCAGCTGCTACAAAAACACAACTGTATAAATGTCACTTCATTTAACAAACAGGGCGGCTTTACGAGGACATGATACCACGACTCACTCGGATGCTGCCTTCTGGGAAATGATCTATTTATGGAAGCGGCACGCTCCTCACTCATTCGCACTGATTGGAGTTTGTTCCAGTTTGACCCTCTGTGCTCTCTGCATCAGAGCTAATCACAGGCTGCAGAAAGGTCGCTCACAACTGTAAAAGGTCATTACTCGCTCCGTCATTGGCGTCACGCCTGTTATTGTTCCATTATTGTTTTAAAGTTGAACATGACCGAGTCACCCGATAAATCTGGAGGTAAAAGCATCTCACGAAGAGATTCATCGATAAAGGAAGTCACGTGACCTCTTACTTTAAAGACAGTCGAGTAGAATAAATCAGATGCACATGTAATATTTTCTCAACGGTGCATGAACACAAAAATAGATTCTGTAAATAAGAAAATTTCCATTGGGAATTCAGGCAGATTGGAAGCACACAGAAAAATGAATGTCTCAAAAACAAGTTGTGACAAATAATTTGCTCCATCAGTAATAAGACACAACCGGGGCAGATAATTCATCTCAGACTCCTCTCTGAGAGGGAACATGTGCTGATCTCAGGTGCAGTTATTGTCCCCAGCAGCAGCAGCAGCGTGACAGGACGTGTGTTTTAGCTTCTGCGTCTTATTTTTCACTTTTAGGCTGCATCTTTGAGCCTTTCTCGTCATAAACTCTCTGCCTCCTGTTCTTTTCTTCTGGACAGGCTGAAGCAGGTGATATCAGGGAGAAGAAGGCGAAAATCAAAATGTTGGAGGGTAAAAGCATTATAAGAAAATGAAAGACAAATGGAAACATTTCAGAGTTTAATATCAGAAAATTTAGGCCCGAGCCTCCCGAAGGGGTAGGCGAGGAGCCTATTGTATTCGCTCGCGCGAAAAACGAAAAAAGGTCAAAGTCGAGCGCGCAGCGCTCGACTTGACCACGGACCCTCAAACAAGGTAGGGCAGGTCGAACGCTTTCCGAAAACGTATATATGCGGGTGAATGGAACAGCCCATAATTGAAATCGCTAATGTCAAAAGTTAGCTTGCGCGACAAAATTGGGTCAATGACGAGCGCAACGCGCTCGTCATTGACCATGGACCTCACCACAACGTGGGTCGTGTCGAGACGATTCCGAAAACGTATATATGAAGGTGACTGGAAAGGCGCATAATTGGAATTGTTGGCGACGTTCATTATTATTAGGCCCGAGCCTCCCGAAGGGGTAGGCGAGGAGCCTATTGCATTCGCTCGCGCGAAAAACGAAAAAAGGTCAAAGTCGAGCGCGAAGCGCTCGACTTTGACCACGGACCCTCAAACAAGGTAGGGCAGGTCGAACGCTTTCCGAAAACGTATATATGCGGGTCAATGGGACAGCCCATAATTGAAATCGCTAATGTCAAGAGCTAGCTTGCGCGACAAAAGTGGGTCAATGACGAGCGCAACGCGCTCGTCATTGACCATGGACCTCACGAAAGCGTGGGTCATGTCGAGACGTTTCCGAAAACGTATATATGAAGGTGACTGGAAAGGCGCATAATTGGAATCGTTGGCGACGTTCATTATTATTATTATTATTATTATTATTATTATTATTCTTATTCTATCTGAGTAAACGATCGCAAATTTGACCCCCTGAACATATACGAAAAGTCACCAATTTTTCTGTACACGCCAGGTCCGGTGAAACATTTGCTTTTTTAATGGTGCCATTAAAAAAATTTAAAAAGTGGCGAGGTGGCGCCCCCTAGAAAATTGAAATTTTGCATTCCTATGAGAGGGCCAAAAAAAAATTTGCTCGTAGAACCACCAAATTCGGGTCAGAAAGAGAACATATAAAGACCAACTAAAAATTATATTATGGAGTTGCCGCCCGACCAACAGGAAGTCAGCCATGTTGGGTTGAACTTTGACCTTTGCCAAGTCAGCCATTTTGCACACCTCGTACTTGAACGAACTTGTCCTAGGGCGTTTAACCCACTGACACCAAAATCGCTCAGGATCATCTAGACAAGCGGGGCATCAAAAGTTATTCACAGTTTTATCAAATTTTCAACGGTGTTGCCATGACAACCGCATAAAGTTGCCCTTCGTTTTTGTGTCTCGCCGCAATTTTCGTCGCGCAATCGTTCGCACAATCCTAGGCCGATCTGCATCAAAATTTAATCACTTATGTACTGAACCAGCCTGAACCCCCAATTAGGGAAAAAAGACTGTAGGTGCAATAGCGCCCCCTACAGAAGCAAATAAAAATTTGTATGGAGGTCCAGATTTTTAGTTTGTCTGAAATGCATGAAAAATTGTGTCAACATTCTTGACATCATCCTGATCAAAAAAGCCAATGACACCTATATTCTATTTTCTAACACGTTGCCGTGGTGAAGCCCGAAATTCCCCATTGTTTTCCAATGGGAAAAAGTGAAAATTGACCCATACAAAAATTTTCAGTTAGTTTGCCCAAAATACATGAAATTCGGTACACAGATTCTCTAAGTCAATCTGATCAAAAAAGCCAATCACACCTACATGATATTGTGCAGGCTGTTGCCATGACGATTACAAAATTGCCCCATTTTATTCCTATGGGAAAAAATGTGAAATTTCTGCGCTTGGAAAATGACCGTTTTGTGTCTCAGACATGAACAGAAATGCTTCAAATTTGGTACACACATTCTTCACATTTCCCTGAACAAAAAAACTACAGGTGAAAATGCTGTAATATGTAAGATGTTGTCATGGCGATGCCCTAAATATGGCATCTTTTTCATTGACATTATCAATACTTTGTGCATTCGTTCGCACAATCCTAGGCCGATCAGCCTCAAAATGTAATCACTTATGTACTGACCCAGCCTGAACCCCCAATTAAGGAAACAAGGCTATATGTGCAATAGCGCCCCCTACAGAAGCAAATAAAAATTTGTATGGAGGTCCAGAATTTTAGTTTGTCTAATTTGCATGAAAATTTGTGTCAACATTCTTGACTTCATCCTGATCAAAAAAGCCAAAGACACCTATATTCTATTTTCTAACACGTTGCCATGGCGAAGCCCCAAATTCCCCATTGTTTTCCAATGGGAAAAAGTGAAAATTGACCAATACAAAAATTTTCAGTTAGTTTGCCCAAAATACATGAAATTTGGTACACAGATGCTCTACGTAATTTTAATCAGAAAAGTCAATCACACCTATATCATTTTGTGCATGCTGTTGCAATGACGATTACAAAAGTGCACCATTTTATTCCTATTGGAAAGGCAAGCAAATTTCCACATTACAGCTAAAAACAGGGCTAAAAGTGGCCCGGCTGGAAAAGCTGGGTTCAAATCGGCACCAGCATCGGGGCTGCGGCCGGCGAGGGCCTACTATCGCCGCTTGCGGCTATATTTAGGCCCGAGCCTCCCGAAGGGGTAGGCGAGGAGCCTATTGTATTCGCTCGCGCGAAAAACGAAAAAAGGTCAAAGTCGAGCGCGAAGCGCTCGGCTTTGACCACGGACCCTCAAACAAGGTAGGGCAGGTCGAACGCTTTCCGAAAACGTATATATGCGGGTGAATGGGACAGCCCATAATTGAAATCGCTAATGTCAAAAGTTAGCTTGCGCGACAAAATTGGGTCAATGACGAGCGCAACGCGCTCGTCATTGACCATGGACCTCACGAAAACGTGGGTCGTGTCGAGACGTTTCCGAAAACGTATATATGAAGGTGACTGGAAAGGCGCATAATTGGAATCGTTGGCGTTCTTCATTATTATTATTATTATTATTATTATTATTCTATCTGATTCTATGATCGCTAATTTGACCCCCTGAACATATATGAAAACTCACCAAATTTTGCATACAAGCCAGGTCTGGTGAAAAATTGGATTTTTTAATGGTGCCATTAAAAAACTTAAAAAAGTGGCGAGATGGCGCCCCCTAGAAAATTGAAATTTTGCATTCCTATGAGAGGGCCAAAAAAAAATTTGGCCGTAGAACCACCAAATTCGGGTCAGAAACAGACCATGTCAAGACCAACAAAAAATTACATTATGGAGTTGCCGCCCGACCAACAGGAAGTCAGCCATGTTGGGTTGAACTTTGACCTTTGCCAAGTCAGCCATTTTGCACACCTCGTACTTGAACGAACTTGTCCTAGGGCGTTTAACCCACTGACACCAAAATCGCTCAGGATCATCTAGACAAGCGGGGCATCAAAAGTTATTCACAGTTTTATCAAATTTTCAACGGTGTTGCCATGACAACCCCATAAATTTGCCCTTCGTTTTTGTGTCTCGCCGCAATTTTCGTTGCGCAATCGTTCGCACAATCCTAGGCCGATCTGCATCAAAATTTAATCACTTATGTACTGAACCAGCCTGAACCCCCAATTAGGGAAAAAAGACTGTAGGTGCAATAGCGCCCCCTACAGAAGCAAATAAAAATTTGTATGGAGGTCCAGAATTTTAGTTTGTCTGAAATTGCATGAAAATTTGTGTCAACATTCTTGACATCATCCCGATCAAAAAAGTCAATGACACCTATATTCTATTTTGTAACACGTTGCCATGGCGAAGCCGGAAATTCCCCATTGTTTTCCAATGGGAAAAAGTGAAAATTGACCAATACAAAAATTTTCAGTTAGTTTGCCCAAAATAAATGAAATTCGGTACACAGATTCTCTAAGTCATCCTGATCGAAAAAGTCAATCATGACCATATTGAATTTTTAAACCTGTTGCCATGGCAATGTCAGACATTTTTGGTGTTAAAAAATTTCACATTTCAACACACAAAAAGTGGCACTGGACTTTACCTGAAATGCGTGAAATTTGGTACAATGATTCCTTACATCAACCTGAACAAAAAAGTTCCCGGGTAAAATTTCTGTAAAATGTAAGCTGTTGCCGTGGCAATGCCCTAAATATGGCATCTTTTTCTTTGACATTGGAAATAATTATTGTGCAATTGTTTGCACAATCCTTTGCCGATCTGCATCAAAATTTAATCACTTATGTACTGATCCACCCTGAACCCCCAATTAGGGAAACAAGACTATAGGTGCAATAGCGCCCCCTATAGAAGCAAACAAAAATTTGTATGGAGGTCCAGAATTTTAGTTTGTCGAAATTGCAGTGAAAATTTGTGTCAACATTCTTGACATCATCCTGATCAAAAAAGCCAAAGACACCTATATTCTATTTTCTAACATGTTGCCATGGCGAAGCCCGAAATTCCCCATTGTTTTCCAATGGGAAAAAGTGAAAATTCAACCAATACAAAAATTTTCAGTTAGTTTGCCCAAAATACATGAAATTCGGTACACAGATTCTCTAAGTCATTTTGACCAGAGAAGTCAATCACACCTAAATCACATTTTGTACGGTGTTGCCATGACGATTACAAAAGTGCCCCATTTTATTCCTATGGGAAAAAATTTGAAATTTCTGCCAATGTAAAATGACTGTTTTATTTCTCAGACATGAAGAGAAATGCATCAAATTTGGTACACACAGTCTTCACATTTCCCTGAACAAAAACCTAAAGGTGAAAATGCTGTAATATGTAAGATGTTGTCATGGCGATGCCCTAAAAATAGCATATTTTACTGTCATATAGCCAATACATCCATTGCAAATTTACAGGTGGCAGCTCCAAAAAGGGCTGGAAAATGGCAAAAAAAACTGGCCCGGCTGGAAAAGCTGGGTTCAAATCGGCACCAGCATCGGGGCTGCGGCCGGCGAGGGCCTACTATCGCCGCTTGCGGCTATATTTATTATTATTATTTTTTATTCTTTTTCTTTCTCCGTCTTTCCCCTCAAATTTGACCCCCTGAACATATACGAAAACTCACCATTTTCGCTACAGAGGTCAGGTCTGGCGAAAAATTGATTTTTTTAATGTCATCAAGAACCAACTCTAAAAGGGGGCTCCACGGCGCCCCCCGGAAAATTCATTTTTCGGCCCTCTATGGGAGAGGCCACGATCAACTTTGTCGTAGAACCACGAAATTGGCGTCACACATAGATCATGTCAGGACAAGCAAAAAATCCTCTTGGAGCACCCCCACACAGCAAACAGGAAGTCAGCCACCGTGGCCTGAACTTTGCCCTCTGCCAATTTGGCGATGATGCACACCTCGTATTTGAAACATCTCCTCTTAGGGCGTTACACCTACAGACACCAAAATCGCTCAGCATAATCTAGACCAGTAGGCCATCAAAAGTTATTCAGGGTTTTCATCGAAAATCAATGGTTTGGTCGTTAGGGGGCGCTGAACTTGGCCTTCGTTTTGGCCTAAATTACACTCACCTTTTCTGTCATCACTCGTGCATGCTTTGCCAGATTTCTACCAAACTTTAATAACTTATGTAGGGTCCCACCATGAATCCATAAATGGAGAAACAATGGCAATTCCTGCAATAGCGCCCCCTACATAATCAAAATAAAATTTGCATGGAGCTTCAAAATTTTAGTTACTCGTAGAGTTATGAAATTTGGTTTCCACATTCTGTATATGACCCTGATCAAAAAAGTCAATCAGACCCATGCCTCATTTTGCACGCCGCCCCCGTGACCACACCCCCAATTCCCCATTGGTTTTCAATGGAAAACCTAACATTTCTGTGTGACACACTTTTTTCAGGTGTTTTGAGCTGTACATTGATCACAAACATTCCCACTAAGGCCCATGATGATGTTCCTTTGCAGAGGGGCGTGGCCCTGGGGCCATGGCGAGCTTCGATCCTTCGCCATGACATTTCGTTTGCCTCTCAATCCCATATACTTTGTCCGATTGCCCTCAAACTTCACAAGTGTGATAATGACCCACCCCTGCACACATCCATATGACATTATTGAATGACAGTCGCAGCGCCACCTAGTGGAACAAGTAACATGCTCTAATTTAAACAGTCATTGTTCAATCTGCACCAAACTTCACAAGCGTGATAAGGACCCACCCCTGCACACATCCATATCACATTATTGACTGACAGTCGCAGCGCCACCTAGTGGAACAAGTAATATGCTCTAATTCAAACAGTCATTGTTCAATCTGCACCAAACTTCACAAGCGTGATAAGGACCCACCCCTGCACACATCCATATCACATTATTGACTGACAGTCGCAGCGCCACCTAGTGGAAACAGGATTCCAATGATGCATCCAATCTGCTTCAAACTTCACAAGTGTGATAAGGACCCACCCCTGAACACATCCATAGGACATTATTGAATGCCCCTCTAGCGCCCCTAGTGGAACAAGTAAGTTGCTGTAATTTAAACAGTCATTGTTCAATCTGCACCAAACTTCACAAGTGTGATAAGGACCCACCCGTGCACACATCCACATGACATTTTTGAATGACAGTCGCAGCGCCACCTAGTGGAATCAGGATTCCAATGATGCATCCGTTCTGCTTCAAACTTCACAAGGGTGATAAGGCCTCACCCCTGAAGACATCCACATGACATTATTGAATGCCAGTCTAGCGCCCCTAGTGGAACAAGTAAGTTGTTGTAATTCAAACACTGATTGTCGAATCTGCACCAAACTTCACAAGTGTGATAAGGACCCACCCCTGCACACATCCGTATGACATTATTGACTGACAGTCGCAGCGCCACCTAGTGGAAACAGGATTCCAATGACGCATCCAATCTGCACCAAACTTCACAAGTGTGATAATGACCCACCCCTGAAGTCATCCACAGGACATTATTGAATGACAGTCACAGCGCCACCTTGTGGAAACACATAGATTAACAGCTCAAAATCGGGTTTTTACACTTGGCAGTGGAAGCGGCTCTCAGTGGGCTCGCTGGAGGTTTGCATGGCATGCAGGGAGCTCGCTGAGGATTTGCAGGGCTCAAAGGCGGTTCGCTTGTGGTTCGCGGAGGCTCACAGGCGGCGAGGGCCTTCAACGCCGCTTGCGGCTTTAATTATTATTATTATTCTTATTCTATCTGAGTAAACGATCGCAAATTTGACCCCCTGAACATATACGAAAAGTCACCAATTTTTCTGTACACGCCAGGTCCGGTGAAACATTTGCTTTTTTAATGGTGCCATTAAAAAACTTAAAAAAGTGGCGAGATGGCGCCCCCTAGAAAATTGAAATTTTGCATTCCTATGAGAGGGCCAAAAAAAAATTTGGTCGTAGAACCACCAAATTCGGGTCAGAAAGAGACCATATGAAGACCAACAAAAAATTACATTATGGAGTTGCCGCCCGACCAACAGGAAGTCAGCCATGTTGGGTTGAACTTTGACCTTTGCCAAGTCAGCCATTTTGCACACCTCGTACTTGAACGAACTTGTCCTAGGGCGTTTAACCCACTGACACCAAAATCGCTCAGGATCATCTAGACAAGCGGGGCATCAAAAGTTATTCACAGTTTTATCAAATTTTCAACGGTGTTGCCATGACAACCGCATAAATTTGCCCTTCGTTTTTGTGTCTCGCCGCAATTTTCGTCGCGCAATCGTTCGCACAATCCTAGGCCGATCTGCATCAAAATTTAATCACTTATGTACTGAACCAGCCTGAACCCCCAATTAGGGAAAAAAGACTGTAGGTGCAATAGCGCCCCCTACAGAAGCAAATAAAAATTTGTATGGAGGTCCAGATTTTTAGTTTGTCTGAAATGCATGAAAATTTGTGTCAACATTCTTGACATCATCCTGATCAAAAAAGCCAATGACACCTATATTCTATTTTCTAACACGTTGCCATGGTGAAGCCCGAAATTCCCCATTGTTTTCCAATGGGAAAAAGTGAAAATTGACCCATACAAAAATTTTCAGTTAGTTTGCCCAAAATACATGAAATTCGGTACACAGATTCTCTAAGTCAATCTGATCAAAAAAGCCAATCACACCTACATGATATTGTGCAGGCTGTTGCCATGACGATTACAAAATTGCCCCATTTTATTCCTATGGGAAAAAATGTGAAATTTCTGCGCTTGGAAAATGACCGTTTTGTGTCTCAGACATGAACAGAAATGCTTCAAATTTGGTACACACATTCTTCACATTTCCCTGAACAAAAAAACTACAGGTGAAAATGCTGTAATATGTAAGATGTTGTCATGGCGATGCCCTAAATATGGCATCTTTTTCATTGACATTATCAATACTTTGTGCATTCGTTCGCACAATCCTAGGCCGATCAGCCTCAAAATTTAATCACTTATGTACTGACCCAGCCTGAACCCCCAATTAAGGAAACAAGGCTATATGTGCAATAGCGCCCCCTACAGAAGCAAATAAAAATTTGTATGGAGGTCCAGAATTTTAGTTTGTCTGAAATTGCATGAAAATTTGTGTCAACATTCTTGACATCATCCTGATCAAAAAAGCCAAAGACACCTATATTCTATTTTCTAACACGTTGCCATGGCGAAGCCCGAAATTCCCCATTGTTTTCCAATGGGAAAAAGTCAAAATTCACCTATACAAAAATTTTCAGTTAGTTTGCCCAAAATACATGAAATTCGGTACACAGATGCTCTACGTCAATTTTAATCAGAAAAGTCAATCACACCTATATCATTTTGTGCATGCTGTTGCCATGACGATTACAAAAGTGCACCATTTTATTCCTATTGGAAAGGCAAGCAAATTTCCACATTACAGCTAAAAACAGGGCTAAA
>JAMQGT020009221.1:0-36247 GCA_024447675.2 Pterophyllum scalare | reverse complement strand
TGTCCGAGGGAGACGACACGTGCGAGGGTAAGAAGGCCTCTAATCGCCGTTTAGTTTCCACACACTCAGTAAAGCTCAGCCTGCGCACACGTCAGTTTGCCACCTTCTCACCACATTACGGTCACGTGGTCATGAGAGCGTCGTGTATACCTCCTGCAGGAGCTTCACACGTCGTATTTTCACCATCTTCGCGTTTTCTCGTGTGAATTCTGGGTGCTTTTTGTGATGAAGTGCAGCTCACAGCACTCAGACAGGATGTCGGACTGTCCTCGAACACACCGCTGAGGGCAGCTTCTGAATGGCCCAGATAAAAGCTGCTTTCAGTTTCTCTGTGGTGAAGCTCTGCTGTTCATGTTAAACGTGTCCACAGCTTCTAATGATGAGCTGTGTGAGTCCCTGTGAGCGCGCTCAGGCTGCTTTAAACACCGTTTATCAGTGTTTTCTACCTTTGGGTCTGTATGATGTCACAGAGGAGGGATATCCCTGACTTCCTGTTGTTGCGCAGCGTGGTGCTGCACGCTGTGAGCCTCCGTTTGGAGAGGAAGGAGAGATCTGAATGATTGAGTTTGGTTTTTAGAACCTGCACATCTGCAAGAGGAGGAGGCAGAGCTTTGTGTGTGGGCCCTCAGAGGGCTTCCTGAAGTTGGCCAATAGGAGTAAAGGCCTTAAAGAGACAGGAGCTGAAATGACCTTTCCTTGGCTCTATAAAAGGACTTCTTCAGTTTGAGTTTAAATATATAAAATGCACGTGTGAGTCTCTTTTTGTCTTGTTAACTCATCGGTTCCTACTTGGTTAAAGAAAAATGTCCAAATTTGTACTAAAAAGCCCAAAAAGCGTAATTGTCTAAAACAAACACCTGCGAGTCAGCAGGACTCAGTGGATTTATCTGGGACTATTTTCCCCAGCGTAGTAATCCATGTTTGGGCTCAGTATGTGTGGGTTTGTGCTAATGAAGTACAGCGGCGGCGCTCTGAAGTCTTTTATTATCTGGTGACAGCCCGACTCTGAGGAGGCCGGCGAGCAGTCAGAGAAGCTGTAAAAAAGCCTGTCAGTGGTATGTGGCGTGTTGCCATGGCAACCTCCAGCGGGTGTTTTAACACTGAATGTAAATGAATCGGTGGCGCTGCGGCCCGGGGAGGAAGTGAAACCCTGAGGGAAGTCGAAGCGTGGCGGCAGCTGTTACAGCGAGTTGGGCCGATGGGGCTCGCCCGAGCCCCCAGAGAGCATGGGAGCCGTTAGCCCTCCGTCCTCTGGTAGCTACTGTGAGCAGTGATGCGGTCAGGAGGAGGAGGCAGGAGATCCCTGCTGCATCATAGTCACAGTTCAGCTCCGTTTATCAGATTCAGGCTTTTATTAATGAGTCCTTTTCAGGACATTTCAGCAGATCTTTGAAAGGATGTCAAGGACAGCAGAGCCTAACATGCTTTTCCTTATTTCCTGACACAGTCTAGTTTCTAATAATGAGCTCGGTGTGTGCTCAGTAATCCCTGTGAGCCCAGAGCTCAGGCTGCAGACACTCAGTTTATCATACTTTTTCTACTCTTGGGTCTGTATGATGTCACAGAGTGGAAGCCCCACCCACTGCTGTCTGTTTTTGTTTATTTTATAGTTTAGTGTGTCAGCAGTATGCTCATGTTCATCTTGTTTCCATTTTTGTGACATTTGTCCACTGAATTTATTCATTTTTTGCTTATTTCTTCAGCTCAAATTAAGTAGTCAGCTCATAATTAGTCTACACATTTTAATAATTTGTGTCACTTGTTTGCATTTTTGCATTCAGGTTTTTGATCCGATTGTTTCCATGCAGGGTTCTCAGACGGTGTAAATGTTCTTCAGTCCTCTTTCAGGCTCAGCAGGTTATTTTTCTCACTCTGTGCTTCCCGTCCTTTCCCTTTGCTCCTCAGGTGGCACTCCGGCTGTCAGGAAGGAGGTGATCAGGAACAAGATCCGGGCGATTGGAAAGATGGCCCGCGTCTTCTCTGTGCTCAGGTGTGTTTTACTTTCCTGAAGGTTTGAGTGAAGTTTAGAGAAAATAAGGCTCGTTTTAACTCTGAGGGAAACTCTGAAACATCAGATGAATGTCTGGAAGCTGGAGAGGATTTAAATCCTCTTTCAGAGCGCTTCCTGTAGGATTTTTATCTCATCGCTCTAAAATGTTGAACAATGAGGTTGCTGGAGAATCATACTGAGAGTTTTGCTCCACTTTGATTTAAGGCTAATGACTTTCTCTTTGGTTTACATTTGTCCTCCTTTGATTCAGTGGAAGTGTGTCAGAATAATTTGTCCTTAAATGGTGCCGCACATTATCTCAGCCCCTCTTTATGAGCTGATCTCTATCAGGCTGTTAGCAGCAGTTCAGCTTCTGTTTGCACTCCTAAACTGAGGACTTTCTGTTCCATCATAGCAGAGGTCCTATTTACTGAAGTTCAGATCCTAAAATACAAACGAAACACACTCACAGCCAGGATCACAGAGATGATATAAAGTCACAGAGAAACACGAGTGCTTTCTGAACAGGTTCACTTTGGATCTCTGAAAAGATATGTGCATATGAATATTTAGAAATCTGCAGGAAATGGGCGGGGTCTTTGATACCAGAAGCTTTCTGATTGGCTTTGCTTCATTCAGGTGAAACACCTGTGGCTTGGCACCAGTTCTGTGCCATAGAATGATGAGGTGGTCCTTTCATATCTAACCAAAGCTAAGGAGGGTGCGTTTGCTTGATATTGAGGTTTAGCTTCAGTTAGACAGACATCATATTTGTCGAAGTGACTGTACAGTTAGAGTAATTTGATACTTCATTAAATGCATAAAAAAGTGACTGTTCTTTAAGATGTTAAAACATTTAGTTGATCCACAAATTAAACCAAGTAATCAGTTTAAAAAGCTTATTTAGAGGACTGAGACCAGCCAAGTAGAAACCAACTGTGGTGTGTCGTCTGCATACAGGGATGGCTTTCTTGTGCAGCGAATACAAAAACAGTGGGCCAAAGACTGAGCCCTGTGGAGCCCCAGGAAAAATGTGGCTCAGCAGATTATAAACTTTTATAGGAACATTGACATAAAGGTTGCTAAATTTTAGAATTTTTTTTTAATGAAAATCACTGCATGTTTGGTTGCATGTTTAAATAAATAAATAAATAACTTTTCTTCCACTTTGGGCTTGTGGAGAGCAGCAAGCAAGCAGCAATCTAACTACGAAGGAGCGTAGATTTTTATTTTTTTTTTGGACCAAAGAGGTTTGGAGTTTCCTGAGGAACCTGGTGAGAAACATCCCTGAGATCTACATACCTTCAATCTGCATTTTCTTTTTTCCTCCAGTCTGCATGCTAATCTGAGATAACAGACGCTTAAAGGTTACTCTTTTGCTTCAGATTACCTACCCTGGCTCCAAAATTGGGGTTCTACCAACCTGCTTTGTTCCCAGTTTCTGTGATGTGGGCACATAGCAGCAAGATCTATGACATCAGTTTCTGTGGAGCGTTGAGTCATTGCTATATCACAGATAGCCTGGATAGTTAAAGTGGTAAAACTTTGGTGAATCATGTCCTTGTGTCCTCTTTCAGGTGTGTTATTCTGCAGCAACCTGCTGCTTCCATCAGTTCTGCCTCTGCAGAGCGGTTTTCCTGTAAACTTTACAACTCGCAGACAACTCTTAACAACTGTGCCTCCTGAATCGGACCAAAATGATGATGCTGTGTTTGTGTGTCGACAGAGAGGAGAACGAGAGCGTGCTGCAGCTGAAGGGGCTGACCCCGACTGGGACGCTGCCTTTGGGCGTTTTGTCCGGAGGCCGGCAGACTCTGCAAAGCGGTGAGTGCGAATGCGACCGAGCGTCCCACCAAACACTAACCCAGAGTCCAGCTAACACTAACCGCCCCGTGCCTGCACTCACACCGAGAGACTAACCGCTGAGAAACCGCCACCTCATCAGCACACAGCTACGGGAAAATGTCAAGTGGTCTCCACTCGTACTGTGAAGGACCGCTCTGTTCAGATACCTCCACCACGCTGCCCTTCAAAGACAAAGACCTGCAGGGAGAGCGAGGGGCTGGAAATATCAGGCCTGATCCAGAGGGCATGAATTTAAGTCTGAACTTATTAATCTCACGCTCCTGGAGCCGATCAGATAATGTAGATCACTTCACCAGCAGCACCTTATTACAGGTTAGATGTACTTGATTAACTTACATATTTACTGAGGTGAATTCATATAAAAATGAATCACAAGAAGTCGTCAGTGTGACGGTTCAGTCTCCTGCTAAACTCCACGATTATTTATGATCGCTAGAACATCAGTGACTTTGTTTTGACTTTGAATAAAATTCAGCTAAAATAAACGAACATAAGGAATATAAACTCTAATGTCGAGCACGAGTCTCCACGAAGCTCCTCCCACTTCAGCGCCGGCTGGAGCAGCAACGTTACGTCTCTGTGGGATTACACGATAAACGCGCTGATGGCCGACTGCAGACTTTAGTCTAACGTCTTGACCTCGGTGGATGCTCCTCCTTTGGACGTAGGTGCGTAGACCTCAACCTTTTAACCCCCACCGGTGAAAACGTGAACTCGTAACGTCAGCAGCCAGTTTGGTCGGCGGTGGTGGGCGAACTCCTCTCAGCTCGATGAAATCTCGACCAGGCGAATTCAGGCCGGTTGTCTTTCCGGGGCAGCGTGGCGGACCTCGTTAATCCTCCCGATGGCGACGTTAACCTCGGACTCTGTGGTCAGGATGGTGGGGGGTGTGGGGGGTTGTATGATGATTGACTCCATGTTAACAGGACTGATAACGTGACTGACTGAATGCATTGACATATAACGTTCCCACTCTCTCTCCATTGGTTTTTTTGGCATGGCACTTCTACTCACGCTTACACAGCCACCGTAGAGGCAGAAGAGGCACGAGGTACGCAACCGATCTCCGACTCTCTGTTTACCTGTCTGATTCCTCTGTATGAACCTCACCTTCTCATCAGATAGTTCCTGTTAGCCCTGATGTTAGTGTTAGACTGAGTCTGAATATGAGGCAGATGTAAGAAGGCTGATTATTGATGGTCTGTTTCTTTGTTTCATGCTGTCTTTGTCCCGTTTCAAGTAAGTTTCTTTGTGTTTGCAATGATTGTGTTTGTGCAGCGGGTCAGAGACGAGCCAGCGCACGGTGAAAGCTCACATCCACCAACTTCACTATACATCTGCCAGGCTTTAAAAAAATCCATCAAAACATACTCAAAGTATTAGAAATATGCCTGAAAAACAAAAATATTTTTTAAATAGATCAAACACTTTAAAATACATCCAAATATGTTTATTACTTCCCAAAGACTTTATGCCATAGGAATAAAATTCATTTGGATTTAAATTTGAAGAAATAAAATAAATAAATAAAAATAATAAAATGCAAAAATTAGTTTTTTAAATACTAAAATTTCTAAAAATTCAATTTACAAAATGTCTGAAAAGTGTCTTAAAAGTAATATACATTCATATTTCACTGTAATATTCTTTGTTTATGAAAGAACTTTTTAAATATTATTTTAAACAAAGCATTAAGGTCTGAAATGTTTGACGACTTTCGTCCCACGATGGGGAAATTCAGTAAAGACAGTTCAGATCTTTCAACAGAAAAATGGTTAAAATGTTTCTGATTTGTGAGGAGAAAATGACAGATGATCTGATATCTGAGCGTTGTTCATGTGAGCTCGGGGTCAAAGGTTATAAACGGCGTGTTTGTGACTGCGGCTCTCTGACCCGACTGTGCTGCTAACGAGCGTGCCGCTAACGAGCTCCCGTTTCCTTGCAGCCATCCAAGGCTTCAACCCACAGCACAAGATCCAGAGCTTCGAGGAGGCCCGCGGGCTGGACCGCATCAACGAGAGGATGCCGCCCCGCCGAGACAGCAAGCAGCACGAGGCCCCGCCCTCCCCCAACAACCTGCCGGCGAGCACCGGGCCCCCGGACAAGAACGGCACCAAAGCTCAGGCCTAGACCCTCCCGCCTCCTCTTCCTCCTCCCTCCTCCTCTCCTTCCTCACCTCCTTTCCTCCCCTCCCTCCGCCCTCCATCGCGAGCGGTGGACGAGGCCGTTCGGTCCAAGCGACTCGCCGCGCTTAATTTATTTCATCATCGGTTAAATATCGTAGTTTCAGACTGAACAGGAAGAAATCTCAGCGCCGCTCGCCGTCTCCAATCAGGAGGCTGCTGGTACTCCACCACACCTTTTTCTTTGGAGCGAGGAGGAAGTGACGCTCATTCAAACGCTGTGTTCGTGCCCACACACACACACACACACACGCACACACACACACACATCCATCCTTTCTTATGCCAACAATAGTGTGACTGAGCTCCACCGAGCGAGTATTTACATTTATAAAATATTATATGTATATTTTAATTGTTCCCTCTTTTCAATGTGATGTTTATTTTTTTTATGACATAGATTTAGGCTTTAACTATCCAGGTGGGGGGTGGAGTCGAGGGCAGAGGTGTGCAGGAAGTGAAGAATCAGGAGTTAAAGGGTCATTCTGCTTCATTCAGTTTGCAGCTCAGTAATGTGGAAAAATGGCTTCTCCCTCTCGGGCCGCCACGGGGTGGGATGAGTTTGAGAGCCTCTGAAAGGTCCCTAAATCGACGTGAACCAGAGGAGCGCGCCGCTTTGTCGTCCACGTTTCAGGAAATCCAGCTTTAAACTAACTTTGTGCTCAAAACAGAAAAGATCAGAAAATCTGTAAAAAAAAAACAGCCTGTGAAAATATTTCAATATTAACGGTTTAAAAAACTCTGCCTGTCGGGTGTAAACGTTATTGCTGGTTCAGCTCGATCAGGAGGGGCTGGGTGAAGCAGACGAACCCTTTACTCCGGAGAGGAGGTGGGAGCTTCAGGTGTGCTTCAGGTGTGATGAGGACCTGCGTGGGTTTGATTTGACTGTTGATTTTTTTTTTTTGGGGTGGGGGGGGTGGGGGTCATTTCTAAGAACATATCTCACCGAATGTACGGGGGGGGGTAAAATCAAATCAGGATCTTTTTGTTTCTTTGCAGCTGAATCTGTCGTTCATGTCCTGCGAGGCCTCGTTTCTGTAGCTGTTTCACTCCATTCAATAAAAAACTGAATACTGCAGCCGTGTCTGTCTCTGTGACGCTCGTGGTCGGCGGCCAATCAGAGCCCGGTGTGGGAGGGCCTGCTTTATGAAGCCTGGCTTTTATGTTCCTTAGCAACACGCTCTCCACTTTACCTGCAGCTCGAGTTTGCTGCAGAGGCGGGAAGGGTGGAGGATGATTGAAATGTAAATAAATAAAAATATGGCAGCGGGGCGTTTGGAAACCCGGTGCAGCAGCAGGTGGAAACACAAGCTGGGAGGTGTGAGGCTGTAGTAACAAGACGAGGCGTTTCTAACCTGCTGTCACTGAAACGCTGCCAAATCTGAGCCTCACCAACAGGAAACTGATGCAGGGGGTCACAGTTAGTGAAAAACCTTTAAAATGACAGGGATGCAGAGATGTAGCAGATCCAGAGTCAGTGGGACTGAGGTGGAGAACAGGGTGGATGTAGAGAAGGGTGGTGGTCAGCAGAGATGGAGCTGCAGGGGGTGGGGAGGTTGGAGGCTTCAGGCTGAAGCTCTGGCCTCGTCTCTGCAGTTAGCCGAGAATAATTTATTATCACTGATTAATCAAAGTGAGTTTTATGGGTGGAGATATGAAGAACACAGGTAGATGTTAGGATGGAGGAACATGGAGACAGATAGGAGATGGAATGACTGAATGGGAGGAGGATGGAGGTGGGTGTCGAGAGGATGAAAGGTGATGAGAGTAAAAACCAGGTGAAGTCGGATGGAGATCAGTGGGAAGAGCTCGTCTACCTGTTCTCCACTGATGTGCTTCCTGCTCTGCGTGTCCACAGGTGAGGACCAAAGGCCCACCTCTTACCTGTAGCCCATAAACGTCTCAGGGTTTCTCACTCATAAGAAGTCCATCTCCTCAGCTCCATGTCCTCACTGAAAGCCTGGAAGCTGGTGGAGCTGGTTGTCGTTTGTGATGGAGGTACCTGCTAGGGTGAAAAGCTGCAGCTGAACTTTCACCCACAGAGGAGAGGCGTTAAAGGAGACACGAGAGGCCAGGTGTTTGTTTGGTTTATTTGACTCTATTACATCGACAGGACTGCGAGGGACGGAGCTGTTACAGAAGCGTGAGACACAGGTGGAGATCCAGCACAGGTGACACCGGGTGGGTTAGCGGGAAGTGCAGGTGTGTGGTCTGAACTCAGGAAGTGATGGTGCAGCAAGGTGGAGTAATATCAAAGAAGGAAAACTTTACAGCCAAGAATATTTTCAAAATAAAATGCTTCACAGTAGCAAAAAAAATAAAAAAAATACAATCATCAATAAATAAAAGCGGCGTCATTAATAGATCACAATCAGCTGATCAACGTGAGGACGGCGCGTGGAGCTCAGGCTCTGACCACTATCATGAAGCTGCAGGAGGACCAGGAACCGCAGGGTGAGGTCACCTCCACAGCCCCGTCACGCTGTGTCAGAGCGTCCTCTGCTGGACCACAAGGTGAACTACAACCAGGCTGAGGCAGCAAAACGAGGGCAAACGGTTCCTTTAGAAATGTTTCTGCAGCTGCACTCAGAGCTGCTCCAGATACTCTGAACACCTCCTAAACTCTGATCTTCTTTATGAGAGGACGCACTGGAGCATCCTTTATGGAAGCAAAGGAGACAGACTGCCTCCCACAGGTCAGAGGTCAACTGTATTCATGTGCTGAACCTCCAAAAAGCTCTAAATAATCTGTACTCCTGAACCTTTGATCTTCAGGGGACCCAGGACAAGCTGGAGCCAGCCCGTCCAGTCTCTCAGGGGGCTTCTGAACACCTCAGGACCCCCCTGGGAGAGCTGGAGCTGGGGGAGGCAGGGAGAGGGAGGCCTGAGCATCTCTGCTTTTTTTTCCTAAATCCTCCTGAACTCTCCTGGACCCGAACCTGGATGTGACTATGAAGATGCAGGAGGTCATTTTTTTGTACCATCCAGCTGCAGCCCACATTAAATTTTCTAAAATCAAAGGATGAAAGTGAAAGCAGCTTCATGTTAGCAGACAGATCTGAGTGAAGCCCAAAGATGACGTGAGGGAGGAGCCGACCTCTGAAGGTCAGCCCAGTCGGCGTTCCCCAGACACGGATTAGAGCCGAGCTGGACTCGGAGCTGAGTCGTGTGTGGGGAATCAGAGATCCCATGATGATGATGAAGGTGACGATCTGTAAGCAGTGGTGATTATAGGTGCGGCAGGTAAATATGGCAGTGTCAGTGCGTCAGTTAAGGTTAGTCGCAGTAAAGGGTTAACCAGGACCCGCCGTCATTACGCGCTCTGATCCACGGGCCAGCGAGCATCCTGATTGGTTGTCCGATGGAGGACGTGTTGGACTACTGAGGTGAATCTGTGTGTTTGCTGATTGGATATTTGATTTTATGGCATGTTTCGTTTTTATTTTGTTCTCCTCCTACTTTAAAAGCGTCATCAAGTATTTGTTGGGAATGAGGTCACTTCCTGTTAGAAAAGCGAGGCTTTCTTCTTCAGTTCATTTCGTTTCCACAACGAGAGGCGCTCAAACTCGGCCATCGGCATCCCGAACACCTGCTCGAACTCCTCCGGGTACAGGTGCCTCTGACGGGGAGAGGAAGAAGTTACATTTATCACACATGCTGCACATTAAACCACCAGTAAAACCAGTCAAAGGCACTGAAACCAGTCCTACCTGAGAAAACCAAACCACACCTATTCACCTGGGGAAAAAAACCAGTCCTGCCTCACAGATGGTCAAACTGGGAGGACTAAAACCAGTCCTCCCTCTAAGTAAGTTTAAAATACTTCCTCTGTAGAGAAGTTTGTAAAAACCAGTTCAGACTGGGACACAGAAACCAGTAGCACTTCAGAGAGGTAAGCAGGCCTGAAACCAGTCCTCCTTCAGAGAAACGACCTCAGATCTAAAAACCTGAGGAAGTCGAGACTAAACCTTAAAATCTCGATCTCGGCCTCACTGTCACAGACGAGGACTAACGTCAGACTTTAAAACCTCCTGTTAGAGGACAAAGTGACACTAACCCAGCAGAGCATCCCACTTCCTGTCATGCTCACCTCAAGCCGAGTGCGGTCCACTCCTGGAGGCAGCTCACAGCGCCCTCTGTGGGTCACAACCAGTGTTTCATACGGGTAGATCTGAGCGGAGAAACAGAGGGGGAGCAGGGCAGTGAGAACAGGGGAGAGTATATGTTCATGTTTACAGCTGAGTTTGAAAAGTCAGGCAGAAGGTGCAAAATCATTGATCCCATCAGGTCATCAAATCAATAATCAGAGTGACTGAAGCAGGTCTTTTCCTGGACTCCACCTGAGCAGCTTTGCATGATTCCCAGTTCAAAATAATCCCTCTTTGTCTCTGTGCAGCCCCTCAGTTCATCCTGTCTGAAACTGGCAGTTTTAGCTCCTCCCCCTCTGAGACAGCTTTCTTCTGATTGGCTGTGCCTCACAAACAGAAGCTGCTACAAGATCCAAAAGGATTATTCTGAGCTGGGAATCACGCAGAGATGCTCTACTTGAGAATCAGAGCGTGGAGCTGGAAGTGAGCAGGACGGATCATCTTTGAGCAGCATGTCGGACTCCCGCCTCACCTTCTGCTCCAGGATGCTCGGCAGAGAGTTTCCTCTGTCCATGCGCTCCCTCCGAGCCTCTCCGTTCTGCACAGACACATTTAAAACACACCGGAGACGCTCAGATTCTGCAGCCTGGTGAGCAGGAAGACCGTGACAAACACCGATGGAGGCGGCGAGACGCAACAAACCAAGAGTCCGACTTTAACCCTGATGGAGACGTGCAGCTGCAGTCAGACGTATGATGCATGCAAATACGGCGGCGGGGAGCAGAAACAGACTTGTTGAAGCTTTCCTCCATGAAATACACATCAGTGAAGCCACTAAAGTTAAAGTCTGCAGGAAGAGCTGTTTCTTCGTCTACAATCCTAAAGGTGGAACCTGCAGCCTAACGCTGGCGTTTCTGTGACCTCTGACCCCACAAATTCAAATTGCTTGGCCCTGAGAGTTCACACTCATATCCACTTTACACAGGCCAGGTACCAGGTGTGCCGTGACAGCCAGGGCCACCAAACCCCTCCTGTAAACACCAGCTGGTGATGGTAGGCTGGCTTAGGCCCACCTGTGGCCTCAGTTTGGTTCTATTTACTGCATAAACAGCACCGAATCACATCCCTGCAGTCTGGATTCATATTTTCTAAGAACTGTTACAACAAGAGAGAAGAGTGAGATAAAGAAAATAGGAGGGCGGGGTTAGTGAGCGGTTAGGGGTCCACTGAGGTGAGGAGGAGCTGATCAAGTTATACATAAAAAAGCAGAAATCTGACAGCAAAGGCTGCAGTTCCTCTGACGCCCAGAAGAGGCCCCCATGTAGCTAATTTCTCCTTCATAACACAGAAAGGCCCAACAAGGGATGCTGACCTGGGTTCAGTAAGGTGCTGTCAGGACTGTGCAGGTTACACGGCTCATGCACAAACACACACACAGACACACAACATGCTTACCTGAGCAGCTGAAACACAGGAAGACAGAAGATCAGAGATCAGTACAGAGTGATGGCACTGGTGTGCAAACTGTAAAGTTAATATCAGGTCATTCAGTGCATTAGGGTCATGTGACCGATGATCCGTGAGCGCTGCCCTCAGAATAAAGCGCCTCCTCTTTTCACGTTTTCTCTGACATGATGAGAAAGGTGGACTCGTACCTGGCCGTCCTTTATCTCCATCTGTGGAAAACTCTGCCGACTGCATCTGAAACACACAAGCAGCCTTTTAGGGTTAAACGTGCACCACAGGCGGGTAAACGATGGGCGGAGCCGCCGTGACGCCACCCTGCCGGTTTTTGAAGCCTCCAGAGGAGCGACAGCCAATCAGTCCATTTGGAAACATGGCAAACAGGAATGTGTTTCCAGAGGTCAGAGGTCACGGAGCTGTTTCTGTAGGATCAGTAGGCTTTCTGCAGCCACAGCGACTGCCCCTGTGTGACCGCTAATCTCCCACCAAAGGTGACGGTGGCCAGTTTGACTCACTCTTTGTTACTGTACTTAAGTAGAATTTCAGGTACCTGTACTCGAGTATTTGATTTTCTGACTACGTTTTACTTTTCCTCCCTACATTTGTACACAAATATCTGTACGTCCTACTCCGAACATTTTCCAAACAGGCTCGTTAGGTTTGAGAGGGAGTTATTATTTCACATGACTGCGGGCCTTCAGACATCATTGTGCTGTTTCAGTCATTTCAAATGCAGCGTTGTTATCAGCTCAACAAATATCAGCAAACACACAAACTGTTTGTGTGCAGTTTGTCACACAGTGTGTCTGAGCTGAAGGTCCAGCTGCTCTGTTTCCCAGAATGGCATGGAAGAAAGAGGAAGCAGAGAGGATGGATTTAAAGGTAAGGACTGATCAGTCACATCTGATAACCTGGAAAGTTACATTTTCTCATCCCGCAAAACAAACTGAGGGACACTAACTTTGTGTTATTCAAATACTGCAGTTTAGTGCAGGATAAACAGGTTTGTTTGCAGCACTGTGGTGAGTTTGCAGTAAAGCTGTGTGTAGGACTGGTGCAGAGCAGCTGAGGTGTTCATGGTCAGAGTTACAGGTTACATCAGTGCAGCAGAGATGAGTCTGAATTTAAGCTGATGATGCTGAGATTCATTCACTGGATTCAACCTTTGTAGCAGCTGTATGCTGTCAGTGTAAAGACAGTATGAAGAGTTACTGTCAGTGTGGGGGTACTAATATTATTACATTAATATAGCACAACATTCAGTTAGCTTAGCACAGAAACAGCTGGTAGAAACGTACTCCAAACAGCTGCTTTTACTTTCTTACATTTCAGAGCCTGCACTTCTTCACTTTTACTCGAGTAAAGAAATAGATTCTGTACTTCAACTTTAAATGCTGAGCGAGGACGCTGCTGCTGGAAGGAGAAAACCTCAGAAAACCGACCCGAGGTTTCCAGATAAATCCGTCTGAGATCATGATAAAGACCCACGAGCTCAGCGGCGTCCACACAGGAAGTGACTCGACTAAGACCAAAGAAAGTCACTGAAGAGTGACTGAAGCAACATCGGCGATAATTAACCTTCCTGTATGGACGCAGCCTAATTCGCTGAATGGTTAGCCTGTGATAGCGCCACACGGTGAACTACAGTCTTCATCATGGCTCACTGCTGGGATCACAGGAGGCTTCAGTTTGCTGTCAGGAAGCCGAGAGTCAGGAACGTTTTTCATTTTCAAACATTAGCTACAAAAAGTGTTTAAGAAATTTAAAAAAAAAAATCAATTTTAAGTCCAGTTTAAGTCTAGCTTAAGTCCAGCTTAGGTCCCATTTCAGAGTCTCGCTCTGCAGTGGTGTCAGGTGTGAGCACTTACTCTGGTCAAGCCTGATGCTGAGCGTGAAGGAGACTTGGATGCACCTGCTGACAAACCTGCAGGTGGGAGAGGACAGAGAGACATGAGGAGGGATTCGTGGGGAATGTGAGGAGGTGGTGGAGATGGGGGGGGGCTCTTACTGCCGTGCATGTGCGTTCTGTCGGGCAGCGACTGCGTCTTCCTCCTGAAGTTAACAGCTTTCTCTTTCTCCTCCTTCAGGATCAGACGGCCCAGGTTGGACTTGATCTGATTTGTCATAATCACGCAGAGCTTCCGTCAGATTTTCAGGTAAAATTTGGATCTAAGCTGAAATTAAAAACGCGGCAGCATCACGAACCTTCTCCAGCTCCTGCTCCTGCAGCGTCTTCGCTTCTTCTGTCAGGTCTTCAAACTCATCTTCCTCCTGAAGCTCCTTCTTCTTCCTCCACTCGATCTCTGCGGGGGTTCAGCCTTAAAGTTAACCTGTCACCTGAGCATTTGAAGCACAGGTGTGTGTGTGTGTGTGTGTGTGTGTGTGTGTGTGTGTGTGTGTGTGTGTGTGTGTGTTACCCATGGCTGCCAGCGAGGGCGGGCAGGGCCAATACTCTGTCTCAATCTTGGAGGGCTGGTTGGGATCTGGAGGCTGAGCTGCTGGAAACTTTGCGGACTGAATGACGCCGCTGCCTTCGCCGTGTTTGTGACCATCTGGAGAGACAGCGTGAAGCTGCTGAGTGACGACGCAGCGACAGACACACAAACACTGAGGAAGAGGAGCAGCGCTCACCCTGTTTGTAGATGGGAGGTTTCCTGTAGATGTTGGTCCCATTATCTGAAAAATGCAAACAAAATGAATCAATTGCTGACATTTAAATGTGCGACGCTTCCTGTGAGTTTCTGTTTGCAGCGTGTTGTTACTGAAGGCTCTGCCAGGAGACGTCTCAACAGCAGCATCTCTGGGTCGAGTCTGAATCTCAGAAGAAGCTTCAATATTTTGGATAAAAACCTGAAATGTGACTAAAACAACCCGAACACACAAACTCAGTCAAAGTGATGATGAAGGGTCAGAAATGGTGAACCGTGCATTGCTGATGTTAACACCAGTTATGGGCCTCCAAACACAGTGGGAGGAGCCAGAAATGCATCAGAAACACACAATTATAGATGCAGTGCACACACGGTTACAGCTGGAAGCTCTTCAGGGTTTGGACTGATGTTCGGATTCAGGCTAGAGTCGGGTTTAGTTCAGGTTAACGGGTCCTGGCAGCCCTCAGGTGTGTACATTACCTGGTCGGTGGAAATGCTGCAGGCTGGTGCTGATCTTGCGTCCAGCCTGAAGCTGCAGCGTGGATCCTCCAGGAGAACCACTCTCACTTCCTGCCCTGCGGCCCTTCACCTGGAAACAAACGATCTCGTTAACCCTTCAACGGCCCGACAGGAGACACGCTCTTCTTCTCCAAACCACGGACTGTAATAACTTTCTCTAAACCAAGCAGCAGCTTCCAGGCCTGTAAAATGAAGCCACTAAGGGGCGTGGCTTATTTGACAGGTGGTGACACAGGCAGCTGTAGCTGCGAGCTGTCTGCTACGCTTCTGGCCCGTGTTTGCTTACAGCAAAGATCTAATGTTGCGGATTCAAAATGTTGAGTCCACACAGCCTTGGGTGAGGCTACGTCCATCTTTTATTTACAGATAAGTCTGACTCTATAACTGTAAAGGTGTTTTAACTAATTAAAGTAAAAACATGGAAACGTCCCCTCCTTTAAATCCAGAAACGGAGGTCGTCTTTTATTTTTGCCCCTCACGCTCTGACTGAAGGGCAGCCTCTGAACAGAGGCCCTTCTGTCCTCCGAACGTCACGCTTTCAGCACCGCGACGAAGACAAAGCAGCGATTCAAAGCGATGGACTGGACGAGAACATGGAGGACAAACCGAGGTCGCGGTTTCTGGAAGGTCAACATCTGCTGTGACCACTGATTGGAGCTTGTGTTTGAGGGTGCAGTTATCACCGGTGTTAAAGGTCGAGTTTAATACAGAGATTCCAGCTCAGCTCCACACTAACCTGACGACAACAACAGTTAGTCATCAGATAATTTTTATCACCAGTGTGTTCGATGCACCTGTGAAACTGCACCCGGATCAGCGCCTCGCCGACTCGACTAATGACCATCATTCACAAAACATCAGAAACTAGCTGCTGCTGCTTCCAGCTGCTCCTTTAGGGGGCGCCACAGCAGCTCCCCTGCCTCCATCTGCCCCTCCCTCTGCACGTCCTCCTTCACTACACCCATGAACCTCCTCTGAGGTCTTCCTCTGCTCCTGCTGCTCCTTTAACGGGTTCATTTCCTGTCTGGACGTTAATAAAGAAAAGTCAAATATTCCTTTATGCTGAATTAACAGGTGTTAAAGTGCCAGATTATTAGGTACAGTTTACTCCCCCGTGGCCTGAGGCAGGGATGGAAACAAATAAATGAAGCAGAGTTATTCCCACCAGGATTCATGGATCTCTTACCTCAGGAGACATGGTTGGAGACGTGGGTGGAGGAGACAGAGAGCGCTGCAGAGGAACAGATACGAACAGTTAAATCTGGATCCGGGTGAAGCTGCAGGCATTTCAAAAACCACAGCTCTGCATCACATATAATAATAATAATAAATAATAATACAATAAACACTGTAACTGAATGAAATAATGAAAACGTGATCTTTAAAGCACAATGAAACATGTTTTCACGTCTGTGGTCCTTAAATCCTTCTGAAGCTGATCCCAAAGCTGAAGTTTGTTCTGTTTATTTATTTTCAGGTCTTTTTAGAACGTCACAACGAGCAGCTTCACTCTGTCAGATCACAGACCGTACTTTGGCGTCCTGTGTGTGCGTACCTCTCTGCGCGGCGGGTCGAGCGGAGAGAAGCTCAGGTGGGGTTGGTAGGTCATCAGGTCTGGTCGCTCCACCTGCAGGATGGCTTTATCTCTGGGCAGCGCCGCCAGGTCTCTGTAGCCCACCACCTGGTCGTTGAGACGGGCCTGAAGGAAACCACACGATTTATAAACACATCTCTAGTCTCATTGTACAGCCTGTATAATGACAATAAAGGCACTCTATTCTATTCTGTTCTATTCTATTCTATTCTATTCTATTCTAAAAGAAACTTTGTAATGTAACCAACCATAGTTACAAAGTAGAAAATGTGCCTCAGACGTGTGTGAGGTGAAATTAGGACTTTTTCCTGTTGGTTAAACGTGTCGGTCCACTGCTTCCATGCTACAAAGATTCAAAAGTTTCTTAACTCAAACAAGAAAATCCTCAGTGGAACAACAAAAACAAACATACAAAACTATAATCCGTCTGATTAGAACTCAAAATTCAACAAAAATAATGACTTTAACGCTAAAACGCTGCCACCCTGTGGTGAAAAGGCATCTTTGTTAAAAGTAGAAAATCTCGATAAAATAAGTAAATATGATGAAATCACCCCAGCAGATGAAAATGAGTAAAACATGAACATGATCACATTTCAGTGTCTGTGAGCAGCTGTAGGTTTACCACGATGCCGGTGGCCGGAGACCCCGGGGTGCTCGGGCCCTTGGAGGAGGGCAGGTTGACCGGAGTTAGCCGTCCCTCCACCTGCCAGACAGCCGAGACAATCAGGAGGTGAGAACACTTCTTTGGCACCGTGACAAAGAACACAGATGCAGGATCTGACTTTAAGAAGGTTCTGACAGCCTTATTTTGTTTGTAATGCACCTCTGTGACCAGGGGGTGGCAGTGATTCTGCTAGAAAAGTGGGCTCTGTGGTGCTGCAGAACAAAAATATAACCATCCTATGGTAAATGTCTTGTTTCAGAGCCAAAAACTTCATACTGATTACAGACTGGGTCCTGCTCCTCAGCAGGCTTCCAGGAGCTGGCCAATCAGAAGAAAGTGGGCGGGGAAACAGAAGTTTGTTTCAGATGGAGGCTGGAATAAGATAAATGAGGACCTGTGAATCATGCAAAGCTGCTCTGAACTAAAGCACAAAGCTGGGGGGTGAGAACAGTCCGACTTTATTGAATTTCTAGAGAAGTCTAAAAACCACACGCTGCTAACTGAGGCGTCTGAATATCAGTGTAACTACAGGATTCCCTCTGCCACAGTGTTTGATACCCAAACTCGTGCTTTATGTTGGATCTAAGTGCATGTCTGTCCTCCACCTGTTGCTGATGGAGCTCCAGCAGAGCGATTACCTTCTGCATGGCTGCAGAGACACAAACGTCTGTCCGACTGGTTTTCGAGCAGCTGCGGAGAGAAACCAGAGTCAGCATCTGCACGATATCTCATCTGAGGACGACATCGGAGTCAGAGCGAGCTCGGGAATGACTCCTCTGATCCCGGGTCAGAGGGAAGACAAAGTTAATGACATTTCATTTCATTCAAGTTAAATCTCTATTTTTTCTGATGCATTTTTTAAAATCTCATTTGTGCTGTTTGTTCTATTGTTCACCTGTATCGTCACCTGTATCGTCACCTGTATCGTCACCTGTATCGTTGCAGTAGAGAGCACTCGAGGATTTGGTGCTGTAATAAAACTGAATCAAACTGAAGTTTTGTAGTTTTAGTTTCTGTTTGGTGTCTTCAGTAAACGTTCTGTGATGCTGGGGTTGTCGTGGTGACTTAAAGACAAACTACAGTCACATTTGTGAGTCCTTCCTGCTGCTGGGCTCTGAGAGAGCACAGCACGAGCTGATTACAGGTTTTAAATTCAGAGTTTGTCCAGTTATAAAAAAAATGAAGCTTTCAAAGCTGCATCTTCCAGGATTTCTGATGCAGCTCTTTGTCAGGATGTGAGGTGTCCTGATGATCCAGTAATAAAGGTGTTGCTTCCAGCTCAGAGGTGGTTTTATTTCGAGCCCTCCTGAGAACAATCGGCCCTTTCTGAGACGCTCGGCCTGCTGGGAATGGGCAGACCGAGTGTAAAATAAGCCGGGGTGTCAGGGGCTCCTCAGGGACGCCTGCCGGGGGCAGGGCGGCTGCAGACCTGCTCACAGGAAACACACCTTCTACCTAAAAAACACGAGAGCTGAAGGCTGGGAGAGGATATCCTCCATCCTTCCTCTGACCCCCACCACCACGATCTCATCTCTTCATCCTCCCTTCCTCCCCCTCCCCTCTGCTGTTTATCAGCTCGCCCAGCTGGGCGACGCCCAGCCGCTGCTTAACGGCTGCTGTGGTTACACTCGTCCTCAGAGAATCAGCAGAGCAGCTTCACCCCCTCCTCCACTGCTGTCCTAACAGAAAATCTGACACCAGATCAGCCAGGAGACATCCATGGTGCCCGACCTCAGCTGAACCCGATCTATCTGACATTTAAACATTTCATCAGGCAAATATCTGTCAGATTTACATGTCAGACGCTTGACTTGGCTCCCCTTTCAACCAGACGATCCAAATATTATCCAGAAATATCACCAGCTTCTCCAACAGGAGTCCAGTGGCTAATGGAGGTTAAAACACCTCAGTGAACCTGTTTAAACATCCATAAAGGCTGAGAAGACACCAGGAGCAAAACAACCTGTTTCAGTCCAAAGGGACGAAACCCAACGAGCTCGTTAACGTCAGATCTGCATTCAGACGAGATTAAAACCAGTCCCAAACTTAGAGGCAATGAAACAGTTTCTACTGGTTTGATGGCAGCACACCTTCACTGTGGCTTTGTTTCATTCTTATTTATATAGCGCCAAATCACAATAACAGTCGCCTCAAGGTGCTTTATATTGTGGGTAAAGACCCTACAATAACATGATAACCCAACAGTCAAAATGACCCCCTATGAGCAAGCATTTGGTGACAGTGGGAAGGAAAAACTCCCTTTTAACAGGAAGAAACCTCCAGCAGAACCAGGCTCAGGGAGGGGCAGTCATCTGCTGTGACCGGTTGGGGCTGAGTGGAGAGAGACAGGACAAAAGACATGCTGTGGAAGAGAGCCAGAGATTAATAATAATGATTAAATACAGAGTGAAGTATAAACAAGTAAATAAAGGTGAATGAGAAGAAACAGTGCATTATGGGACCCCCCTCAGCAGCCTAGGCCTATAGCAGCATAACTAAGGGGTGGTTCAGGGTCGTCTGATCCAGCCCTAACTATAAGCTTGATCATAAAGGAAAGTTTTAAGCCTAATCTTAAAAATAGAGAGGGTGTCTGTCTCCTGAATCCAAGCTGGGAGCTGGTTCCACAGAAGAGGGGCCTGAAAGCTGAAGGCTCTGCCTCCCATTCTACTTTTAAGTATCCTTGGAACCACAAGTAAGCCAGCAGTCTGAGAACAAAGTGCTCTATTGGGGTGATACGGTACTATGAGGTCTTTGAGATAAGATGGGGCCTGATTATTCAAGACCTTGTATGTTAGGAGAAGGATTTTAAATTCTATTCTAGATTTAACAGGGAGCCAATGAAGAGAAGCCAATATGGGAGAAATATGCTCTCTCTTTCTAGTCCCTGTCAGTACTCTAGCTGCAGCATTTTGGATCAGCTGAAGGCTTTTCAGGGAGTTTTTAGGACAGCCTGATAATAATGAATTACAGTAGTCCAGCCTAGAAGTAATAAATGCATGGATTAACTTTTCAGCGTCAATCTGAGAAAGGATGTTTCTAATTTTATAAATATTGCACAAATGTAAAAAAGCCGTCCTACATATCTGTTTAATATGTGCATTGAAGGACATATCCTGGTCAAAAATGACTCCAAGATTTCTCACAGTGTTACTGGAGGCCAAAGTAATGCCATCCAGAGTAAGTATCTGGTTTGACACTGTGCTTCTAAGATTTGTGGGGCCGAGTACAAGAACTTCAGTTTGATCTGAATTTAGTAGCAGGAAATTAGAGGTCATCCAGGCCTTTATGTCTTTAAGACATTCCTGCAGTTTAACTAACTGATGTGTGTCATCTGGCTTCATGGATAGATAAAGCTGAGTATCATCTGCATAACAATGAAAATTTATGCAATGCTTTTTAATAATACTGCGTAAGGGAAGCATGTACAATGTAAATATGTATGAAGACGACTCCCCATTTACATGAACAAATTGGAGTCTATTAGATAAATATGATTCAAACCACTGCAGTGCAGTACCTTTAATACCTATGGCATGCTCTAATCTCTGTAATAAAATGTTATGATCAACAGTATCAAAGCTGCACTGAGGTCCAACAGGACAAGCACAGAGATGAGTCCACTGTCAGAGGCTGTAAGAAGATCATTTGTAACCTTCACTAATGCTGTTTCGATAATGTAACATCACAGTGTTTGTTTCTGTTCATTCTTTGATTGTGTGGTGATGATGGAGAGTCAGACCCCAGCACGAAGGCTTCTCCAGCACATCCCACAATTCCTCAGTGGGGTTTGGGATGAACTCTGTGTGGAGATGATGTCTCACACTCCCTGAACTGCTCTATCACAGTCTGAGTCTGATGAATCCTGAAACTTTCTTCTTGGAAGACAGTTTAAAATCCACTGATCAGCTGACCTCTGACCTGACCAACTGAAGCAACCTCAGATTATAACCTTGCCCCCACAGGCTGGTACAGCAGGCACAAGGCATGATGGGAGCATCACTTTATCCACCTCTCCTCTTACCCTGATGCCCCCTGTAGCAGGGTAAATCTGGCTCACTGGTCACATGACCTTCTCCCAGTAAACTGAATCCTTCTTTCTGTGGTTTCCTGTCACTGTTTCTTTCTTATGCTGATGACACCCCTTTTTATCTGACAGTCCTGATACAATACAACTCAAACTCATTGTGTTTTAACTCAGTTTCATCCAGCATTTCATCAGTTCATTTACTTCCTTTCACTGTACTTATATGCTCATGTTTAATAATAATATTGTATAATATTGGAGAAACTGTACCTATTACAAAGAGAAATAACATGTGATAACGTGATGAGCCTGCACACCGAACAAGACAATTTAACAAGTTTTCCTGAGCTTGTAAAGTGGACTCAAATGTACCAGTTTCCTGGTGTGACTGCACAGTAATGATGAAGGTCTTCGGTCTTGAAATTTCATAACATGGTTGAAGGTTGGATGAAGCTGAAGGACTGTGAGCAGCTGGAAGTGAAATCTTTAAACATGAAACATCATGTTGTAAAGTTTTATTCTTCCCCCGAGGAGGTTCGATGATGGGTTCAGTTCTGGGTGGAATTCACTCAGCTTGGAAAGAGCAACCTTTGGAGCTGGTCTGGCTCTGGATCCAGTAACGTTGGGTTTCTTCACCATCATGAAAGCCAACCTCATTCTTCACTAATACAGATCAAAGTGAAATAAAGAAATGAGGAGGCATCATCAGGATCAAGAACACATCATAAATGGATCCGGACCCCAAGGGGCTCCAGGAGGACCCATATCACATGATGTTCTTTCATTCACATCATTCAGCTGGTCTCTGAGGCACATTCCACTGTGTAACAGCTGCTGTATGAATACGGTTTGGTTTTATTCCCTCAGCAGGCGGCGATTTAAACTCGGTCTCTGCTGAGCTGGCTGCAGTTAGTGTGAAGCACAGGAAGCTGAAACTGCAGTTACAGCGGCGTGCTGAGTAAAAGTACTCTGTTACTTCACTCTGCTGAGCGACTGACAGCAGTCTGAGTGCTCTGTGGCCGATCGTCTTATCACTGAGGGCTTTTATCTGCCATTAGTCCGAGCGCACACACATTTAAACACACTTTACAGGCGATGGGGCGGATCCAGGCAGCGGGTCTGCTTCCCATCCACATCCCGGCCGCACAGAGGCCGGAAACAGGCTTAGAGTTTAATTTCAGGGCTGAATCTGACAGTTAGTCTCCATCACATCAGACCCATTCACGTGTTAACTGTTAAAAAATCCACAGAAAGCCAAACAGGCTCAGCTTCCTGGGCTGGAAAACAGAAACTGGAAGTTGGTTTTTGAGGCAGGAAGCAGCTGAAATGATGAGTCACTTCATGAAAACTCGTGTAAGGTTCAGATCATCAAATCAAAGTCCACAACCTGCTGATGCCCTCAAACGTCTCCAAACTGTCACATCAGAGGAGGATAAGCAGCAGCAGCTCGGCCGCTTCAGGAGTCGCCCAGGTTGGCTTAATGGAGCTGAAGCTGAACCCTGAACTTTGACCTCCGTGCTCTGGTGATGCTGATTAGGGTTCAAGGCCAGTTGCTGGAAACATCTACATCTAAGCTCTCATCTCCTTTCTCGTAGCTTATTACTTATTTATGTGTTTTAATCTGTTGTGTTTAAAAGTGTTTGGACTCCGGGAATACACCCGATCAGCAGATTAATCAATATTTCAAATATTTATCACAAAATGACTTCCAGGAAGCTGCACGTTTGGCTGACCCAGCTTCTCGATGAAGCGCTCTGAGTCTGGACTCTGCACAGCTGCAAGGAAACCTACACTGATCGCTTTAATTGATCACATCTAATCACTAGTAAAATCCCCGCGTTTGAGGTGAAAGAGTCAATAATCTGCTGCTTCCTTTAGCTGCTCTGACAGGCTTTAGGGAACAGTGATGTGCATTTTTAATATTTTAACAGTAATGAATGATCGGCCCACAGCTGCAGGTGGGCCACAGCCACCTTACAGACCATCTCTGAGCGCTGACAGGCCCAGAGAGTCTGCTGTCTCAGTCTGAGCTCCGCCTCTTTCGGGGTAGGTGTCAGGTGTGTTGCACATCTGGCCCACAGACCCCAAACCGACTCTCCATCGTGGAGCAATAACTGGGCCACAGGGCAATTTCCAGAGCTGTAAGAGAGCCATAAAGCCTCTGAGCCCAGCAGCTTCCTGCTTCCTTTAATCTGGTCTAAACTGGGAGCTTCAGCACCTCCTCCTGCCCCCCCAACACCAGCACGCAGCTTCACTATTTTCTGACACTTGGGAGACTGGAACAGTCATACTGGTCGCACTGGTCACACGTTGGCCTCCCAGTGATATCTGCTGCTTATCTCCCCTCACAGGAAGCTGAAGGTCTCCGGTTTAAACGGCGGCTCCTGTTTTTGTTCCTGATTCCCGAACATTTTATAGGTCACAGAAATCTGCTTTATGATGAAGGCTTCAGACCCTCCTCCTCCTCTCGGAGGACACAGGAGCTGCGAGGAGGCCCGACAAACACCTGAAAACGCGTTTTTATTCTGACCGAAGGAGCGCTGAGGAGGAGCGGGGAGGATGAAGGCGCTGCGGCGCTCATGTGGCCTGTCTGAGGCTTCATTACGCGGAGGAAGAGGAGGGTGAGGAGGAGACAAGTGCGTCTGCGGCGACGCGATAAAAACAGAAAGAGAAGCGACAGATCCTGTAAAAAAAAAAAGAGAAGATCCTACCTGCAAACACGAGAATCAGGCTGCACGCATCCAGGAGAGCAGAGCGGAGAGGCGCTCCTTCCTCACAGCGCCACAGGAGGAGGAGGAGGGGGAGGAGGAGAGGAGTGGAGGGAGGAAGAGGCGGAGGTGGCGGCTGGCTGCTTTTGAAGCCCGGACTGGAGGCTGCTGTGACCCCAGGAGGAGGAGGAGAAGGAGGAGGAGGATGTTTTCCTGTTGCTCGGGCCGGTCCACTGCGGGGGGGAGGAAGCGGTCTGTGTTTGTGATGCCCGCGTTCAAAAAGCATAAAAACAGGAGCTGAGGGAACCCGAGAAGCTCCTGCACCGAGAACCCGACACTAAAAACATCCCAGAGCCTCCAGACCTGCAGCTGCACCCAGCTTCACCCAGCTGCTCGCTCCAAAACATCAGAAACATTCAGAAAAACACCAAATTCACCAAAAACACTCAAATCACACCAAACAGCAGCTAAAGCATCAAAATTTCTGTTTATACGGAAATATTCTGATTACATTAAAGCTTCGTTATATTCTCATGATGTATCACCCGCTACGGAAGGCCATTCATGCCAATAATAATAACAATAATAATCATGTAAAGCCAGTCCCACCTTTTATTCATTATTTGTATTTTTTCATTACAGAAGATGTAGATTTTTAATGAATTAAACAGCATTTTAGGTCCAAATGTTCACCTGGTGGGGTGATATAACCCACTGCTGTGAACTGACTGAAATATCAGTATCATCCATCCATCCATCTGTATCATGTATATCAGTATCATGTTCATGTTCAATACTCACAAAGACAAAACACACAGAACTGAGGTTATAGTGAGATTTACCGAAAACACACACACACACACGTTCATTGATGTGTTATCATTCATTTTTTGTCCCAACATAATCATTCAGTAAAAATCTGTTTCACAGATAAAAAGTCACAGAAAACAAACTTCAGATCATTACAGAAACATCACCTATATTCAAACCACAATTATAATATTTACAGATAAAATGAATGTTTCTGGGTAAAAAGTAAAAATAAAAATGTCTTTAATGACATTACATTTTTTTAATTGTTAAAAAACGATTCAAAACATGTAAGAATATAACAATTTGATGATGTTTAATAAGAAAAAATAAATAAAAAGCATAAATGTCCCCACAAATAAATAATACACATGTAAAACTAAAGGCAAACAGATTGTAAATGGAATTTACAAAGACATAAATATATAATTTAATATTTAATTAATACATTTATATAATAAAGTACATTTATAAATAGTACTATATATACATTTATATAAACTTTTTATTATTTGAAGGCAGTTGATCATTTTTCATTATATTTATTTAAATTTTATTTTTATCTTTTGTCCTGCTTCAATTTACATGAAAAACACGTTAAAGTCAGTGTTTCTGTTAATTTAATTAAAAAATAATTTTAGCGCATTTAATCGCGCCTCTGGCACTTTAAATGGCGTGACGTCACACGGTGTCAAAGTTGACATTAGAGATCTTAAAAATTAAAGATGAGTCACTCCGCTACCGCTGAGCCACAGTTTCCCACCTACGGCACGGCGCATGCGTGTGGGCTGTTGCAGGGGTCAATCTTCCCTCTATAGACGATCTTCGGCGGGCAGACATGGCGTCGGACGACGGACTGGCCGCTCTGGTAGGACTGAACCTGCGGGCGCGCATGTGTGTGTCTGCGACTCTGTGTGAGGCTGTCTGTGACTGCGTGTGTCTGTGAGTCGCTTTAATGATGAAACACGGCTGAAACACGCTGTTACCGACCCAGCACGCGGTGGCTAGCTAACGGCTAAAGACGGCTAGCTGATTGAATTACACGCGCAGAGAGGCCGATGAGCTCTGACCTTTGACCCCGTGTGACCTCTGAGTTGAAGTCTAAAATGCTGCGCGCGATAGAAACCGTAGTCTGAGCACGCTCACCACGTGCGGCTCTGACGCAGTCACGTGGTCAGCTTGGGTCCGGAAGTCAGGCTGATCAGCTGATTTGTTTATGAACTAAAAGTTTAAACCCACTCAGGAGGTTATTCGTGTTCTCTGGGGAGCTGGGCTCTCTGCTGCAGCTCTGAGCATGCTCACTGAGAGGGTGGTTCACGGGTCATTTGATCCCTGTGGAAACTCAGACTGGGAACAATGTGATTGTTTATTGTTATTAAGAAGTACATTTAAAATGATTTTGATTAAAAAGACAGAATATGAAAAATTTAAATGTTCTGATATAAAATTTAAAAAAGTAGAGAAAATCTGAATGATGTGCTGGTTATATTTGTTTACATAGGATTAGGTGATATAACACAAACATGACAAAAAATGGATCAAATAATATTTAATGATAAAGTCAAAAGTTGAAATAAAATTCAAAATTTTAAAAACTTTAATCGACATTTTAGCATTTCACAATCAGAGTTTGTATTTTCCGGCAGAGATGCAAAATTGACCAAAACTGCGGATAAAATATTTTGATGTAAAAAGTCTGACATAAGTTTTAAAAAAGAGACAAAGATAATTTGAATTATGAGGCAACATTTCCAAATTTCAGTCAAAAACTTTAAAATGTGAAATTAAATCAGGTATGTTTTATAATGTAATAAGGATGAATGATAACTACAAAAATATGATAAAACAGGTTCTGATTTGTGAAGTCACAACTTAGACTTTTTAAATTGTGTTTTAGTTGTGGCACAGATGGACCTCCGTACACACAGAACAGCTGAAATTTCAATCCATCCATTCGCTTCCGCTTATCCCTTTCAGGGGGGCTGGACCCTATCCCAGCTGACATAGGGCGACACAGGTCAGCAGCCTGTCGCAGACACAGAGACAGACAACATCCACACCTATGGGCAATTTAGAGCGACCAGTTAACCTAACCCAGGAAGTGCATGTCTTTGGACTGTGGGAGGAAACCCAAGCAGACACGGGAGAACATGCAGACTCCACACAGGTGGAATCGAATGGAATGTTATTGTAGCTGTGAGGCAGCAGTGCTAACCACTGTGCCACCTTTTTGTTTTATTATTAACGTTTCCAGCGGGTTACCTGTGAGTGGAAACCTCAAATCTGCTCATGATGATTCAAACAAGCTTTATTGCTCAGGGTGTTCAATGACAGTCTGACAGACCATGAGGATAACAGAGTGTGTGACGTGTGTCTGTTTGTGTGTTTTCAGGGTGCGGAGGGAGCTGCAGCAGCTGCACATGCTCTGTCTTTGCCTGCAGAGGCTTATGGGAATGATGTAAGTTTCCAGCCTCATCTTCATCCTCTTCATCAGTGTGTGTCCTCAGAGGGTTTCAGGCCTCATATTAAATCATGGACTACTGCTGAAACCCTCAGAGGTGTGGAGCCTCCGAGGGTCCACACCTCTGAACCTGCAGGAGTGCTCTGTGGGTTTTTGTGTGGATGTGTTGGATTGTTGTGCTGAATCCAAACCTGTACGTCTCCTTTCAGCCACGGCTGGAGGTCATGTGGGCGATGAAGGCCTACAACCACGCAGAGGTTTACTTCAATGTAAGTCTCAGCACTGACGCTAGTAGAGCTCGTTATGATTTTATTTCAACGATTTTGCTGTTTATGACTTTGATTTTCTGTGTTTTTATTAGTTTTATTAATCATGTTTAGTTTTAATCAGACCTCAGCAGACCACAGGTCACATGACTTCCTGAGCATGCTCTGAATGTTTGACCCGATCCTGCTCTGCCTTTAGCTCATTTCATCCGTGGATCCAAAGTTCCTGAAGCTGACGAAGCTGGACGACAGAATCTACTCGAGCTTCAGGGAAACCTTCAAAGACCTCGACGTGAAGCTGCTCCAAGCCGATGACCTCAAGTCTGAAGAGGCCAAAGAGGTCAGTTAGTGTGCGCCACCGCCATTAGTGCGTCATCGTTCACAGAATTAGAAATGTGGCGGTTCACACAGGACATTTGTTTCGGTTGCAGAGGTGGCGGCCGTTCTGTAACCAGTTCGAAGGACTCGTCGAAGACTTCAACTACGGCACGCTGCTGCGTCTGGACTGTGAGAAGGACTACACGGAGGAAAACACCATATTTGGTAAGCTCAGAATGAATGAAGTGTTTGACTCATGAAACGCTGAGCTTCGGCGTTCCCTCCTCCTGTGGACACACCGAGTTTATGAAGAGCCCCTGAAGATGATTCCTAACCACTTCCTTTTCCTCTGGTTTTCAGCCACCAGGGTTCAGTTCTTTGCCATCGAGATCGCCAGGAACAGAGAGGGTTACAACGATGTCGTGTTCAGGTCCAAAAGTTCAAAGAGCTAACCTCCAGTAAGGAACCCGGTCCAGCCCGCAGACCTTCACCCGAGTGGAGCAGACGGCCTCCGAGGCTTCGCCCATTATCCCGGAAAAGTCAAAGTTTCCATCCGTGCTTGTTTTAGTGTCTGACGTTGGAACGTCTGAACGGGATCAGAACGTCTCTACAAACCACAGCTGCAGCGAAACCTTCACTGACCGACCTGTCCGAAGGTCCTCTTCACAGCTCCCGAACATTTGAAATCGATGTCACGTTTACATAAATCTGGATGCATTTCAGCTGCAAACCCGCCTGATTTTTGTATTTACTGTAAAGTTTTCTGTGCCAATCATAAGTGGTTATTTTATTTTGTAATAACAGAAATGAGAAAAATAAAACCTGAGCTGCATCTCACCTGTGTTCAGCAGACTTTCAGTTTTACCCCAACAACGTTTGTCTTGTAGCTTATAGTTAGAACTACAACAGTGATGGTTATCACTGGGAGTTTTCTTTTTAACCTCCTGAGGCCCGAGCTCCCGTTTGTGATGGAGTTTTAATTTCTCCTAGATGTTTGTGATTAGACGGACCTGATAAGTATAAAAATTAAGCTTCCTCAGAGCAGGAACTTGTATTTTGTTACATACTTTTATGGAGAGAAAAAATATCCTCAGATGTGGACAATGGGATTATTTTATAGAATAACAACAAAAACAACAGAAGTTAAAGTATGAAACACTACTGAGCAGCATAAAGTAGAAGGTGCAGCAAAGCCAAGATGTAATGTCCCCATGTGTGGACGCAGGGTCTCAGGAGGACAGACTAGTTTAAATGTCCTAGGACAGCCAGGACTTGGTTTGTAGGCACTTTTAAATCTATTTGTAAAGCAAACAAATTCAGGAATGAAAATGTTGATAAATGACTGATATTTGTGTGAAACGTTTGGTCCTCGTTTAAAGCCCTGCAATGTGCGTCTGTGAAGCCGCCATCATCATCATCATCATCATCATCATGCTGAGATATCAGCGAGAGTAAAAGGGGTGAGTTTAAATACCTGGGGACAGCCATCCAAAGCAACAGTGCCTGAGAGAGGAGGAGCTGCAGACAGGGTGGAGGCGAGTGTCAGGGGTGATCTGAGAGCAGCAGTGAAGGGAGGAGGGACAAAGGACGCTGAAGATGGAGCTGCACGGCAGGAGGAAAAGAGGAAGACCTCAGAGGAAGATGCAGTGAAGGACATGCAGAGGGTTGGAGTGACAGAGGAGGATGCTGGGATAGGGTGGAGGCAGATGATGTGCTGTGGCACCCCCTAAAGGGAGCAGCCGAAAGGAGGAGGGAACTGCTCGTTCGGTGGACTCCATTTTTAAACCAATGTTGGCGAGTGCTGCTACCTGCTGAGGTAAAGAAGCTTCGAGGCGGTAAAAGGCGAAGGCCTCCTGGTTTTAGAGAAGGGTTTAATCCCTGAAAACGGCCGACGGCAGCTTCACAGACCTGCAGACGCCTCGAGATGAAGGAGAGGGCGCGAGGCGGTGAGGTAAAAATCAATGAGGTTTATTTGCAGTCACAATGCTTACACTATATGTAGCAGACATCCAAACAACTCAAACAGCTATTCACTCTATGGACCCAACACATTCACATCAGGGACACAAGCCAAAAAATTAGGAACTCAATAAACATCCGTGAGTGCTGACATGGTTAGAGATGAGCTAGTTGTCACAAACAGTTAGCAGCAACATCGTAGAGAGTAACACAAGTTGCTAATAGACTCCACTTCCTGCTTCTCTTTGTACACCTTCTGCCAAGGTTCATCAACCGACGCGGACTCCCTCGCCTCGATAGTTTCCCCTCGTCGCTTCCCGTTCGGTGGCATGGACCTTGGCTGTTTGAGCTCCATCGCGGGTTCAAGCCGTCGCAGCACCGTGAGACGCCACATACACACACGCCAGGCAACAGAGAGCCACTCCACGCACACGCAAACACACACAACAACAACGCACACACCAAAAAGGACTCCCTAAAAAGGGGGGCAGGCCCGAGACCTGGTCCGGGGAATCCAGAGTGTAAACAAAATGGTGGAAACTGCACCCAGCCTACCAGAGGGGAAAATGTAGCCGTGACCATGTTGCTTACACGTTCATCAAGCAGCAGGCGTGCGACACCTGCAGGACGCCGCTGGCACCGCCGCCTCCACGCTCAGAGATAGGCGGAGCCGCGGCATGTCACACGGGTGCCACAAAGGGAAGTTCTGCTGTTATTTAACCTCCATCGGTTTCTCCAAATTCAGTCAGCTGCTCCAGAAAATGACAAATAACGGGTAAAACCTGAAATATCGGAAGTACGACCCAACGTACGATGAAAACCGCCCGAAGAAACGTCTCGCGGTAAGACTGTCCCGAAGAACAAACTTCGACCCTCCTCCCCAACTACCTTCATGGTTTTTCTTTGTCACGCCTCACGACTTTCATGTGACTTTTCTTGAGATTTGACTGAAACTGGTGCTGCCTGAAGATCTCTGCTTTAAAGGTTTCCCCCTGAATCCGTGGATTCGGTCATTTGGAGTTTTCTTTGGGATGTTGCTGTTGGTCAGACAGTCGAGGACGTCGCCTCGGAGTCCGACCGTGCTGTGATAACGGAAACCTCTCAGACACGAACTCCTCTCTATGAATCTGACGACACCCTGAACGTTCGCGCTGCTCAACTTCCTGTTTAAGTCTCAGTGGTCAACATCTCGTCCGGACGAATCGGTGTATCACTGTAAGAGTGACCCGCGAGGACCCTTTAAGTCCTTCTGTTACTTTAAAAGCTGGTCTGGGAACCAGCAGCTGATGCGCTGCTCTTCTCTCGTTTTAGGTTTTGGTCCACCGACCAAAGCAGGTGAATCATCGGTCTGCAGCTGCAGACTGTGGCGCACACTCGCGTTTGGAGACGAAGGTCACAGATAAGGAGGAGGAAGTTAAGGCGTGCAGATTCTAGGGGCTTCTGAACTTCGAGGCTCCTCTGGTTCCAAAGCAGATTTATGGAGGTTCTCCCTTTTAAGACGAGTTTAAAATCCTTCTGAAAATGAGTTTAAATAATGGGAAGAATCCTCACATCGGCCTTTAATATGATCTGGTAATATGTTTGACTGAAAATCTGATAACTGAGCTCAAGTTTAAAATCTTGTGTGTTTTTAGCCATATTTTCTGCTGGTTTTCACGTCTGCCTCACTCTAAGATTAGGAAATACCCAAACGTACAGGATACGATGAAGACTTCGGATGTTTGAAGACGCTCTCGGTGACTTGGTTTAATGTCGTAAAAGCAGAAAATCCTCCAGATTCAGAAGTTCGTCCCTGAAAAGCTTTAAAGGCTGCAGAGTATTTAATCTGAGTGATAAATCAATGATCGCTGCATAACAGCGGCTTTAATGAAGGACTCATTTGAATTTGTCTGACATTTAAAAACCCAAAGATGGATTTTCGTGTTCTCAGAAGTTTTAAGTGATGCACGTAATCACCGCGGCTTTAATAATCACAACGAGGGCGTTAACGAAGGACTCGGTTTGCTGTCGCTGTGATAGAGGAGGACTCGTTTTGAGACGGGATCAGCCTGGAGCTGGCATTTTAACGACCCTTCATAAAAACAGGGACTCCAGAGTCATCTGTGAATTATTATACTGTGTAGTAAAAGAACTCGATTCTATGTAACAAAACTCTCCTCCTTCATTTAAAATCATCACTGCAGTTAGAATAATGACCAGAGGGCCTTTAGCGATGCGGTTTAATCGCTGCTGAAGACTCTGACGTGCTAAATGGTGGTTGGACAAAATGAAAGACTTCCAGTTTAGTGTCACGTGACCAAGAAAAACAGGAAATAGTTTTGCCTTTAAATAAACGAGGTGACGATAATTTCTGTGAAGTGCAGGTGTGACTTTAAGGTGACGGTTTCCTAACGAAGGCCTGTTTGGGATGATGGCTTACTTCAGTCCGACCACCATTTAAAACCCCAGAGAGCTCCAGGTTAGTGTTCTGAGACAAAGAAAAACAGGAAATGAAGATGGAGGAGGCGGCTTCGCACCCCGGATGGTTTTCTGACCGCTGGGTCGCGACTCGGACCGTGAGGAGGGAAACCAGCAGGACCGTCCCTTTAAAGGCCGTCATTCGGGAATATTTACATCACTTCAAGCAGCAGAGACGGAGAAAAATGTACAACATGGATGCTCTGAGCCTCCCTTTCCGTTAGTGTGTACCTCTGCTTCCTGTGCTCGCCCCCCCACCCTCCGGCCTCCCGCTTGCGCCCACGCAGACAGACATGTGCACTAACTCACTACTCTGTAAAAAGCTCAATCACACGTTGGTTTGTCGTCTCGTCTTTGTGGGTTTTTAAATTCGATCATTATAAACATTGTTCAAAATGTTACGAAAGAAAATGTACACTTGGTTTCTCGGGTGGTTTTTCTATACAAGGCAGGCAGAAGCGGATTACTACGTTTACCGGCGTTCGTCCCCCCATCGCCTCCTCCCGCCGCAGCGCACTCTACTTCCTGTCAGTGATTCAGAGTGCTCAGACATGCTCCCTCCCCCCTCCCCTCCCCCCCTCTGTTCGAGCAGCCAGGCGAGTCGGGGAACGCGGGCTGGCTTTAAAATAGATCTGTATATATTTATATATGCTTATATCAAAAAGGAGGAGGGGGAGGGTCGAATCAGCGTCGTGTTGGGACGATGATCCCCGGGCATCCGGGCCCGGGGGGGGAGAGGGGGATGCAGAGAGGTGGGGAGGAGGCCGTGAAGGGGTGGGGTGAGGGGAGGGGCGAGCTCGGCGGGTGGCCGCGTGGAATGTCAGCTCATCATGTCGTTGCTGTTGACGCCGTATGTTGAGTTCTTCATGCTGTCGTTCACCTCCCTCCTGAACACCGACAAGTTCTGAGTGAACCTGCAAACACACACACACACACACACACACACACACACAGGTGAGAACAGACTCCACCTCCAGCACCTGAAACTGTTCCCACAGCTCAGAAGCACTGAAACCTCGACTCAGACTGAGCTGAAACGAATCCAAACTCACTGGATCTCATAATTCTGTTTTTCTTTTTAGTCTGTTTGGCTTCTTCATTCTCACTGTTCACCTGCAGGAGGTCAAAATCAGCTTTAAAGCTCCACCCACTTTAAACTCACCCTCACAAACAACACGGTAAGAAAGAAGCTGCTTCCTGCAGCCTGCTGTGTGTTTACAGGAAGAAGTCCGGGTTGTGTGACTGGAGTCTGCTGGAACAGATCTGCTTCCTGCCTGCTGGCAGGTAAAAGCCCCGCCCACAGCCCTCACTGGTCTGCCCCTGAAGTACCCGTTAGTTAAAAGTATTTGTGTTATATAAAATTACAGCAGCGCCGTCCCTCTCTGTGACGGGATGATGTAAAGGAGCGAGGTGGAGGGTAACCATGGGAACAGCACAGTTTTGCATCTGCGTGGTGTCACATGACTCGTGAACACACAGCATTTCTCCTAATTTCATTCATTAGATTGAAATAAACAGTTTTCCTCCTTTTAGCTCCCAACCTTCATGCAGTTTAAATGTGAAAAACCTGCGCGGCCCACCCAAACCTTCAGTCCCTGCTCTGATCAGCACACGAGCTCTGCAACGTCCCTGCAGGCAGCGCGGGATTGGAGCCACAAATCAGCTGATTCGAGCAGAGCGTAACTGAGTTATCACGACTCAATAAAAAAAAAAAATCTGATTTTTAAAGCACCAAATATCAGTGTAATCATCGTGTATCAGTCCGGCTCTATTATAGATAAGAAAAAAATTAGTGGTCAATTAGTGAAATTAACAGTAAACATTACACAGGTTTAGTCTGCTTGTGGGCGTGGCCTACTGCAGGTTCCTTCTGCTGTATTCCAACATGGCCTCTGTGAGAGGATAAATGCTGTGTTCTCACCTGTCCCGGTTCTTCGTTAGTAGATTTCTCTCGATTCCCTCCATCAAGTTCTCGAAACATAAGTGCATGGCTTGCTGCTTCTCGGGTGGCTGGCTGTTGACGATGCTATTCCTCAAGTCAGCGAAATACTGCGGGAGGCCAGAACAGCACACGTGTTAGAGCGCACATGGGCCCACACAGCGGCGCCTCTGAGGCGACTGTGAGGGGGAGGTTACCTTCTCGTTGAGCAGGATGAGGCCTAAGAGAGGCCGCGACATCGACCACTGGTTCCTGCAGTCCTCGAAGATGATGATGTTCAGAACGGTGGACAGCATCTAAACGACGACAACAGCAAGGTGTAAACACCCTTCTTGTGTGTGTGTGGGTAAGAGGGTGTGGTCAGGTGTCTCAGGTGTGATCATCTGACCTGCTGGATCATCTCCGGGTGCTGCTGCATGATGTGCAGGAAGCGGTCGTCTGTCGCCATTGGAGTGGGCCGCTTCTTCGTGGAGCGCGACAGCTGTTTGAACAGGTAGGTGACAATGTGGTCCAGACTGGAGCAGCAGCCGGTGCACACCATTGTATCTGAAATCACACACACACACACACACACACACACACACAGGTGTAACACCTGCAGCGACACACACACACATACCTCAGACTCAAACCTGACTGCCGCCTTACCGAGCGCCGTGAGACCTTCTGATATCGAGGACAGGATGTACATGACGACGTGAGGCTCCAGGCTGGCGATGAAGTTCATGTGGTCCTGCGTCAGCACCTCCAGCAGAGAGTAGAAGGACTGGCTGAGCTTCGGGTAGTCCTGCAGGGACGAGATGAGAACAGGCGGGGTCAGAGGTTAAAGTATCACTTAAACAGAGTCACCCAAAAACGCGTTGAGGCGTCTGAGCATACCAGGAGGTCACTGTGAGGGATGGACAGCAGTAGTTTGATGAAGGTCTGTAAGGCGTTGTCCAGGGCGTCGTCGCCATACAGACGGAAGACCCCGAAGTTGACGTAGTTCCCGCTGAGCACCGCCTTCAGCATGGCGAAACACACACTGACACCCTTCAGCTTCACCCCATACACCTGATCCTTCGGGACTTCGCCCAGCGTCAAGATACGATTCCCTGAAAAAGAAAAGCCACAGGAACTTTGAGCACCGCGACCTTCAACTCTACAGTCACCTGTGGGGCGCCTGACACGCCAAAGTTCGTGGATAGTTTAGGCGATAACTGGGGGTCAGAGGTCATACCGTAGGTCGTAATCATCTTGCTGGTTTCTCTAAACAGCAGGATGCCGTTTGGTGATGACACGTCAAACTGAAGCCGCTGGGATCTGCAAAAATAGAGAAATACATGCCAAGATAACATTGGTGACCTTTCACCTTTATGCCACACCCAAATTCAAAACCAGAACAAAAAAAAATGTCTGTATGAGAAAGGAAAGATCTTCTAGTGTCTGAGAACAACCTGAGCCGAGACGCTTCAACCCAGACTCAACCAGGAAGTGGAGCAAACGTCTTCAGACAGCATTTACTTTATTCTTTGAATCTGTGCTTCCGCATGGGGTCAGAGGTCACTGCTGTTTATCTGTTCATGCCCATGAATCTGACCCGCTGACACTCATCACCGAGCACGTTTACCTGTTGTGGACGAGCTCAGCCATGAGTTTGAGGACCGGCGTGGTGCATGCTGGGTCGTGGTACCACAGCTCGATGGCCCGCTGCAGGATGGGCATGTAGGCCGGGTATCTGCGATGCTGGTTAAAGACACAACTTCATCATTTAGACCATAAACGGTAAAAGTTATTTCAGCTGAGAGATGGGGGCACGCTGCGGTTTGAGCCTGCGGGCTGATCCGGGGGTCAGCTGTAAGGATACATCCAGTCAAACAGCATCATGAAGCTCGTCTTGGCGTTGAAGGCGAACGCGATCCCTCGCAGGTCTCGGACCAAACCCACCAGAGTCCTCTGCAGGGTCAGAGGTCAATGTGAATGAAAAGCTGTGTTTGCCCCTTCAGTCTCACTGCTGTGCTAAATGTGCTTTTTATAGATGCTGATCACCACAATCTGACCTTGCTGCCATGCTGACACACAGCTGTTAGACAACACACACACACAGACACACACGGTGTGTGCGTGTTCTCTCACCTTGGCTTCCTGCTCGTTGAAGGTGTTTGTACTCAGCATCTGAGCCACAGCTTCAAACGCCGCCGTCAGAGGCAGCATGAACTGTTCGAACTGGTCCTCGTCCTCACCTGCAGGCAGACACACACACACACACACACACACAGGCTCAGTTTCATCTACAACAAACCA